>JALPQI010015783.1:0-25854 GCA_025490895.1 Thaumatotibia leucotreta | reverse complement strand
CAAGCCAAAACAACTATGACCAAGGAAGAATATTTTTGTGTTAGACCAGGTTAGACTAATTCTTCAAAAGTTTGTACATTTGGATCGCGTCTTGGAAAAGGGCCGTTACATACAATTTTAGAAAACGTGTTGAATCTTGCACAGCCTACCAATTTTTATCACTATCGAAGACGTAATCCAAATGTACAAACTTTTTGGGATATGCTCGTAAAACACACAGAGAGATGGGCACATCGGGATTCGAACCTGGGACCTCTGCAGGCTGGGTCACTACCAAGTCTACTGACTCAACTCCGTAGGTCCTAACTTTCTTAACTTATTTTTTCAAAACTCGTGAACCGATTCCAATTCAATTTTTTTCCCGACTGGGTATAATCTTGAGGGTCGGAGGCAATTTTACAAATATAATTTAACGTCATAATTTTTGTGTTACGAAGTTAAATATTGGCACTGAAAAAGGTCGACTAATTCAAATTATGTGCCATCAACAATACGAAGCTATGTCTTTTAAATGTGTCCCCTTCTACTGCTGCCTAAGATTGCTGGACAAAGTATACCACAAGTTAATATAAGTTTTTTGCCCAACTCTGCCACATACCTTAAATATTTGACTAACTTTCGTAACACAATCGACGCGGTCCTGGCCTACTACCGCGAAAATCGAAATTTGTAAATTTCGAGGATTTTTCTCTGTCACTCAAATGAAGGCGTCATTAGTTTTTCGTTTTTCGCGGTAGTAGGGCCGCTGATTTTCGACTCAAGCCTTGTAGGTAGGTACATTTGTTCAGCAATCGACTCGTGAGTTGGTTCGTTGGCATTAAGTCGGGTTCTGATGATGGGAACTTGGAGAAAACGGTTGAAGCCGGTTTTTTAAGGCATTTGGTGATCTTCAAAATAAGATTTAAAATGAACAGTACACATTTTACCAAGCATCTAAACGCACACGCCCTACCGTTACACCATAGCGTGATCAAACCTATTAAAACAATTTCACTGTTTATTCCATATTGCACCAACTCTCGCTACACAAACATTGCCAAGCAAAAAACAACTCTATCTCAACGAGATAATTGTACAAACATGCATTGCATGTGTGTTTTTGCCACTGATGTCGTCGACCGCTGCGTTACTACTGTTACCTCGTTTTTTAGGCTTCAGTGAAGTGGACATGGATGAGTGGCAGTTACGTGATCAGATTTATTCTTACGATAGCATGATCCCGTTTTTATTCGCGTATGGAAATGATCACGTGACTGTGTCTGATTTTTTTCTAGCCTTTATTTAGTTTCAACTGGAACTGGTCTCACCGCGAGCTACTAAGCTATGAACTATCGGCTATAAACACGAACAATAGATACGCACACCCATGTAAATAAAAGAGACACGGCGATACTCGCCCAGCTATTCACCACCGGGCGAGTATCGGTGTGTCACTTTTTTTACACGGGAGTGCGTGTCTTTTGTTCGTGTTTATAGCCCATAGTTGATAGCTTAGTAGCTTGCGGTGAGACCAGTGCCTAGACGCCGCCGACCAACCAAATTTTGTTTTCACCACGATGATCAGTGTGACAATTGTAAAAGATCACTTTTACTGACGTCACAGGCCACGGTAGCCTACAGCTACCGCTTACTAATGGATACACTACGTGCTTGTTTAAAGGTGCATGCAGACCAAAAGAGCATTCGCTGTTCTCACTTGATTTGGTAAAGTGGGGGATCCCACTTTACGAAATCAACGAATCACGTTTCGTGTAACGATCGAATTTCGTAGAGTAGGGCGATATAACAGCGAATGCTCTTTTGGTCTGCAACTGCATGCACCTTAATATTATGGAAATATTAAAAAAAGTTTACATCGTTAACAAGCTATACTGGCCAATCTGGCCATCCTGTATATATTATTTATTATTTATAATATTGATATGCGTATACGCACTACAGCGGTGGACGCGTCGGGGCGCTACAGCGCAGGCGCGTACAGCGGCCGCCGCCATTGGCTGGGCTCCAAACAACAATGCCTGGAATTGGTGAGTAAGATACCCAATATTAACACTACCCTACTAGAGTTGGACGATATCCTGCATTTAAACTTTTGTATTCGATTGTGTGTCGTTACCACACACAATCGAATACATTTGTTGCCACCCCAACTCCTCCTGCGGGTGTCGTAAGAGTCGAGTGTCGAATAGACACGGCGATACTCGCCCAGCTACTTAGGTATCAACGCTCTTTTATTTACACGGGAGTGCGTATCTTTTGTTAGTGTTTATAGCCGATAGTTCATAGCTTAGTAGCTCACGGTGAGACCAGTGCCTAACACTACACTAATAGAGTTGGACGATATCCTGCATTTAAACTTTTGTATTCGATTGTGTGTCGTCACCACACACAATCGAATAAATTTGTTGCCACCCCAACTCCTCGTGCGGGTGTCGTAAGAGTCGACTAAGGCACTGGTCTCACCGCGATCTACTACTACTACTACAGGCCTTGTACATCTTTGCAGATGATTTAAACAGCGTCTGTTTGTAAAAAGCAACGTTTTTCGTGGCTAAATAAGCCAATTCGGGAAAGGCACATGCGTCCACATTTGCGACACACAAATGTTGTTGTTGCGCAATCAATCGCAGCCCCCTGGCGAGCATGCCGCTTGTTGCGCGATCTACTAAGCTATGAACTATCGGCTATAAACACGAACAAAATATACGCACTCTCGTGTAAATAAAAGAGACACGGCGATACTCCCCCAGCTATACGTATCAGCTATCAACGCCGGGCTAGTATCGCCGGGACTCTTTTATTTACACGGAAGTGCGTATCTTTCGTTCGTGTTTATAGCCGTTAGTTCATAGCTTAGTAGCTCGCGGTGAGACCAGGGGCCCGTTTATCGAAAGCTTGTAACTTGTAATACAAGTGGAAGTCTCTTTTTGACACTATTAGTTAGATAAGGACTTCCGCTTGTATTACAAGTTACAAGCTTTCGAGAAATAGGCCCCAGTGCCTAACACTACAGTACTAGAGTTGGACGATATCCTGCATTTAAACTTTTGTATTCGATTGTGTGTTGTGACGGCAATAAGAATACATTTGTCGCCACCCCAACTCCTCCTGCGGGTGTTGTAAGAGTCGACTAAGGTATTGAAGTGTCACTGACCATTATTTGATAAATAATTGATGATGAGCAGCAGCGTCATCATAGTGGACACATTACTGCGATTGCCAATCCGCCTGCCCAGCGTGGCGATTATGGGTATTTTCCTCCTAATGCGTTTATACGCATAGTTAATAGGAGAGTTGACTATCATAGGCTGATGATGGATGATGGATTCGATTGTCAAAGACGAGCAAATTCGTAATGATCGTGTTATAATGGAGAGCTTTTCAGTCGAGTACCGTGTTTAGGCCAAGAAGCATTAATGAGGATTATTGATACTTCTGCCACTATGGGACAGTGAGATGGCAGCACTGTGGCTTAAGGTCCAATGAGCTGTCAAAATAGATACCCATATTTAATTGTCTATATACTTTGAGGTTTATTTATTCTGAAAACCATTAGTTTATTAATACTGTTTTCTAAAATAAATAAAATAAATAGTTGCAAGTAAATTCCCATGAAATGAACAAAAGTTCTAGTAATTTTCTTTAGTACCTGTGACTTCGCGCCCCTGTTTAGAGCTCAATCTTCAGTTCGGCGACCGTTTACTAGTCGTAATCCGTCACAATAGAGCTGGTTGGACCTCATGCCTACGTAGCGCCGCCTAGTGGTTGATTTGTGTATGATGTCGCAAGATATTTATTTATTTAATTATTATATGGGTCAAAAAACTTTTCGTTGTCTTATTTTGTGTCCCTACCAAATGTGACACAGTGGTGATTTTTGTATGAGATGATGTTTTGTTTTCAAGTTCTGATGTATAGATTAAAATCTGGCGTCAAAAGGAAATACAAGTGCACCGGAATTTTTATATACTGTGTCGAAACAGCAACTAAAAGCGTGACAGAGTGGTATGAAACAAGACAATGAAAATAATTTCGACACATTTACTATAAATTATATATATTCCGAATAGCATTAGTAACATTATCGATAATAATATTTTTTTCGAAAGATTGAAGAAATGGCTCGAGGACAATGCTTTTTACAGTATAAAAGAAATATTGGACATTTCAATTTTATTTAATTTATTTATTTTAATCTAACTTATGCGATTTATTATTATAAATTTAGTATTAGGTAGTATTAAGTTAGTATGATCAATTGTGGCAATCTTTGGGGGAGGCCAATGTTCAGCAGTGGACGTCTTTCGGCTGATGTGATGATGATGATGATGAGTATTAAGTTAGTATGATCATTTTGAAATCTTGTAATTTGAACTCTGACTTGTAATATGTAATACTAATATCAATAAATTAATTTGAATATGAATATACTAATTTCATACAATCAGAAAGGCCAAAGAAGCAGCGATTTCTAGGTAAACATGGTATGTGCTACAGACGGTATTTTGATCCTGTTGTTTCCCAGGACAAGATCAGAAGCGCCAGCGAACGAAAAGAGGCCCCGGACAAGCTGCGCGACGACTCGTACCTCAACGCTGTGCTGCGGAAGGAGTTTAGCCAAGGTGAGCTTATCATAAGGCACTTCCTAAATAGGCAATAAAAGCCGAAACTAACATCACCACCTTCCGTCACAAAGTAAAAACTCTGTTATTGGGACAGACATTGTATAGTATCAAGGAATATTTAATTAAAAAATACTAGGGTTGTATTCTGTGTACCTAACTATATTATCCGCCTGTTATCAAAATATTGATTTTGATAACAGGCGGATTACATTAAATAATTCAATTAATTAATAATCATTAATTTTCAAAAGTCTTATCATGAATGATATATATATTATTGTGACATCTACAGAGTTATTAATAAATGAAATTGTATTTTATTATTGTAGACTGAATATGGCCTGATAAAAAATAATTCTGCTGTAAAAATACCTGTTTGTGTTCTGACGATCTCAATGTGTAGTCATATTTTTGTTATTATTTTGTAATGAAAACTATGTAATTACGATTGAGAAATAAATTAATCTGAATCTGAATCATAGGTCGTGTGGTGACGGCAGTAAGAATACATTTGTCGCCACCCCAACGCCTCCTGCGGCTGTCGTAAGAGTCGACTAAGGGATTGAAGTGTCACTGACCATTATTTGATAAAAGATTGATGACGGGCAGCAGCGTCATCATAGTGGAGACATTACTTCGATCGCCAATCCGCTTGCCCAGCGTGGCTATTATGGGCATTTACCTCCTAATGCGTCCATACGCATAGTTAAAAGGAGAGGCCTACGTTCAGCAGTGGACTATCATAGGCTGATGCTGTATGTATGTATATATGAGGAAATTGGAGCTGATTATTCCATATATTCCCATGTTTTCTCCCTGGATATTTACATTTCAGCAAAGTCGGTATGTTTTGCTTTTTTGATATTGTTATTATTATAAAAACTAGAAGCCTCTAAAAACTACAAAATTAGCCACTTTTTAAATGCGTTTTCATAACAAACATTAACATTAATATAAACAATAATAATAATAATAATAAGCCTTTATTTCCTTAACTATAATGATACACTTATAATATATTAAAGTATAAATAAATATATGGTTAAGCTAAGGCCCCTTTCTGGGTATAGGCCTCCTCCAATAGTCTCCATGTTTTACGGTCTTGTGCTGTTCTCTTCCAATTTTTTCCAGCAACTTTCTCTATGTCGTTCACCCATCGCTCTCTGGGGCGCCCTTTGTTTCGATAGTTGGTTGGGCCTGTCCACGTGGTAACTCTCTTCGCCCATCTGTCATCTGGTGCACGTGCCACATGACCGGCCCAGTTCCATTTCAAATGTAGAGAGTGGTGTAGAGCATCTATAATTTTTGTTCTATTTCGTATATCTGTACATTTTTCACGGTCCTGTAATTTTATATTTAGAATGCTCCTTTCCATCGAACGTTGACATACTTGAATTTTCTGCTTTATTTTTTTGTCAAAAGTCCATGTCTGCGACCCGTATGTTAAACTGGGCAATATGCAGGAATCCATAACTTTTTTCTTTAATTTTAGTGGTAGTTTAGATTTTAATATTTCTTTATATCCCCAAAACTTTTTCCATGTAATGTTTATTCTTCTTTCTATTTCTTCTATGTGTCTGGAGGGGTTAAATGATATCTGTTTTCCCAGGTATATATAGTTATCTACATATTCAAGTGGTGCTTGTTTTGCGAGAATCGGTACTTGTGCTGTATTTGTAGAGACCTTTGTTTTTGTAGTATTTAGATGAAGACCGACTTTTTCACTTACTCTACATAGGTCCTCTATCATTTCTTCTAGCTGGGCTGGTGACTTAGAAAACAGCACTATGTCATCTGCAAATCTAAGATTTGATAGGTAGTTTCCATTTATGTAGAGTCCCTTTTTTGCCCAATTTAAGTCCTTCATTATATTTTGGAGCACCGCTATAAAAATCTTGGGAGAGAGTGGGTCTCCCTGTTTTACGCCTCTTCGTATGTTTATAGTGGGTCCTGTTCTGTCCAATTTTATCCGGCTCGTGCTTTTGCTGTAGATGTCTTTTATAATATTTAGGTACGTATTCGAGATCCCTTGGCTTTCCAGTGCTTGCCATATGCTGTTGTGCGTTATCGAGTCGAACGCTTTCGCGTAGTCAATATATGCAAGATAGAGCGGATTATTGAACTCTTGATATTTCTCTACCACCTGCTCTAGCGTATGGATATGGTCAGTTGTAGAGTATCCCGTTCTGAAACCCGCTTGTTCGCTCGATTGGTTTTGCTCTATAATGGGTTCTAGTCTCTTCTCGAGGCACATTGCAAAAAGCTTATACATTGTAGGCAGTAAGCTGATTGGCCTGTAGTGGTTTACATCTGCTGGATCGCCTTTCTTATAGAGCAGGATGATCCTTGATTGTGCCCAGTGCTTAGGTATTTTTTGCGTGTCGAGAATTTTATTAAACAAAGTAATAAGAGGTCCAATCAGTATAGAGCTTCCAATTTTTAAAGCTTCATTCGGTATATTATCTGGCCCTGGGCTTTTCTCATTTTTTAGACGTTTTATCCCGTTCTGTATTTCTTTCGCGCCGAATGGTATGATGTCTGGATTCATGTTTTTGCTTGCTTGGATTTCTTGATATGTAGAGAGCGAGTTTGTAGAGTCATCGTCACTGTAGAGCCGTTTATAAAAATCTGTGGCAATTTCAACGAGATCTTTTCGGGTTAGGAGCTTTTTTGTAGCTTTTGAGGTCCTCAATGTGGGTATCCATTTTTTCTCGGAATTTAAGTATTTGTAAGCTCTCTTTTGGCTTCCGGTTTTGTCAAGATTTTGTTCTAATATTCGCTGTCTATAATTGTCATAGTCTTTTTTTAACATTTTGTTTGTTGTTTTGTAGAGTGTGGATAGTTCTTTTCTTTCTTTTTTACTTTTTGATGATTTGTTTTGAAGCATAGACCGCTTATCTAGTAGTTTCTTAGTTTCTTCAGATATTATTTCTTTGTTGTTTTTCCTTCCAGTAAGTATATTTAGGCTTTCTTGTAATGACGATGAATATAAACAAACATTTCGTATATTGTCAAAAAAAGGAAAACACACAAATACCTTTCTCAAGTCATTTATTTTATAGTATTTTACGCAATCGTGTTATACACCGTGTTTTTTTGAACTCCGTTAAATTTAACTGCTTGGTACGTTAATTGGAGCTACCTTGTATATTGCTTTTAGTCGAATTCGGAAAAAAAATTTTTTTTTCGTCTTCATACATAATAAATGAAATGATAAGTGTGAGAACTTACGAATAAGATCTCAGGTGACTGACGGCACATGTCAACATAAGTTTTATTAGGATGTAATAAAGGTTGCAATACACTTGTTCAGTCATTAAATTTATTTTTTTATAAACTCAATATCAGTAGGAGTTAAGATACTAGTTTCTTAGACAAATTGATTATTATTGACCTAAATAAGCTTCCCTTTAATTTAACGGAAATCCATAAAAACTCGGTGTATATAATAGAGAGCTTTTCAGTCCAGTACCGTGTTTAGACCACGAAGCTTTCTGAGTGGCCTAAGTAAGGTACGAGATTGAAAAGCTTGATTATATAGCACTATTGTGTACAATACTTTTTCTACGTATCAATAAAAATAAGTAAACAAAAATAAACAATGAAATAAATACGCTGAAACGAAGTGTAGATCCCTAAGGTGCGTGATGTTTTTTATGCTGGCACGTGATTGGTCAAATTTATTTCAGTTGCCTACAACGTTGGCTTATGAGTTCATTATAGTTGAGTTGCGAACTCGACGTAAATGTATATGGTTATAATTTTGAGTAGGTAATCACAATTCGAATATTACAGTCAACGAGAAGAAAAAAAGGAGAAGGAAACTCC
This sequence comes from Thaumatotibia leucotreta, assembly GCA_025490895.1. Classification (NCBI taxonomy): domain Eukaryota; kingdom Metazoa; phylum Arthropoda; class Insecta; order Lepidoptera; family Tortricidae; genus Thaumatotibia; species Thaumatotibia leucotreta. Next base: position 17,401 of record JALPQI010015783.1, on the reverse strand, counting down.
TTTACAAAACCCTATCCTTTCAGGCTTCTCTGATAGTTGGAGTAGAGACTTATGGATATGCTGTATTCTTAGGCTGGAGAGTACAGTAGAGCTGGCGGCGGAAGAGTTCTACATGTAGGATCAACGGCGGCACTCAGGCCTTGTGAAGGTCACAGTCTTAGCGTCAGGTGGCAACCGGCTGTAAAACTTCACGCCAATATTTTTTCTCCAAGTACAATGAAAGCACAACACATAAAGAAAATATAAATGCTAGGGCGTCCCCCTCAAGCGACGGTCAGAGGATACAATGGAATACGAAGAAGCAAAGAAATGCTAAGGCGTCCCCTATAAGCGACGAAAGACGTGGTGGATATGAAAATATACGCCTAGCTAGCTGGAATATCGGCTCCCTGACTGGACGCAGCCAAGAACTGGCAGACACTTTATATAGACGCAATATCAATATATGCAGTGTGCAGGAACTGAAGTGGAAAGGCTCCAAGTCCAGAGATATAGGCAGAAACTACCAATTGCTTTACCACGGAACAACCACAAACAAAAACGGTATTGGTTTGATATTAGATGAAACTTTCAAACAGAGAATTATAAAGGTAAACAGAATTTCTGATCGCATAATGAGTGTGAAGTTAGCTCTAGACAATCATCCAGTTCTAAATGTAATATCAGTGTATGCACCACAAGTTGGTTGTTCGACAGTCGAAAAACAAGAATTTTGGGATGATCTAAGGGACCTTCTTCAGTCCACGCCACCAGGAGAAAATGTATTGATCTTGGGAGATCTAAATGGACACGTGGGAGCGGAGACAACTGGAAACTCCAAAGTACACGGAAACTATGGCTTTGGTATCATCAACAACCAAGGAAAGGACATCCTCAGTTTCGCTACCCAATTTGATCTACCAATTATAAACACATATTTTCAAAAGAAAAACGAACATATCATAACATATAAGAGTGGAAATACACAATCACAAATAGACTACGTCCTCTGTAATAGGAAAATGCAAAAATATTTCAAGGATTGCAAAGTCATACCTGGCGAAGCACTAACAACCCAACACAGACTCCTTGTAGCCTGTCTAAAGATACTAAAAAAGTATATAAACCAGAAACCCCCAACCCTCAAACCAAAAATAAAGTGGTATAATCTAAATACATCTAAAGGAGAAATCTTCAATGAAAACATGAAGAAATATCTCTCCGATAATATGCACACCGAAACAAATGTAGATATCACCACTAATAACACCTGGAATGAATTTCATACATTTTGCTGTGAGTCTGGCAACAAAACTCTGGGAATGTCGAAAGGGAGGTTAAAGATAGACAAGGATCCAAGTTGGTGGAATGAGGATGTCAAAGCCGCACTCAAAGAAAAAAAGGAACTTTTCAAAAAATGGCAAAGATCAAAACTAGACGCTGACAAGCGGGAATATAACTTAGCAAAAAAAAGAGCCAAAGTCGAAGTAGCAACTGCTAAAGCGGTTAGTCAGGAATCATTTTATAAAAGTCTAGAAAATGCAAAATCAGAACAAGAAATCTTCAAATTAGCTAAATTAAAAAATAATAAAACCCAAGACATTACGCGTAGCATGTACATTTCTGATTCATCGGGCAAATTACTAACATGCAATAAAGATATCAATAATAGGTGGAGAGAATACTATAAGCAACATCTCAATGAGGAATTCCCACAAATTCCCCTATCTCCGCTGGCATGTGTTCAGGGACCAATCGAAGCAATTTCTCCAGAGGAAGTGAGGAAGTCTGTCTTAAATATGAAGAACAATAAAGCGGTCGGGCCAGACGAAATACCGGTAGAAGTCTGGAAAAATGCTGGCGAAGATGGTATAGTATGGCTCACAAAGCTGTTTAATGACATTCTCATGGAACGTAAGATCCCGAGCTTGTGGAGAAAAAGCAGTTTAATACCTTTTTATAAAAACAAGGGGAATGTGTCAAAATGCGAGAACTACAGGGGGATTAAGCTCACCTCTCACACGCTTAAGATCTGGGAGCGTATACTAGCGAAACGCCTTACAAACATAACCACTATTACCCCAAATCAGTGTGGGTTTACGCAGGGAGTTGGCACCATCGATGCAATACATACACTGAAGATACTCTTAGAAAAATATCAGTCACTAAAGAAAGATCTCCACCTCATTTTTATCGATCTTGAAAAAGCCTTTGATCGCGTCCCTAGACAACTAATTTGGCAAGCACTAAGAGATCAACTGGTCCCAGAAATCTACATTGATCTGTTGAGGGATTTATATTGCGAGGTAACCACTCGTGTTGTTACTCCAGCGGGAATTAGCGGCGATTTTGAGGTTGGAGTTGGAGTCCATCAGGGATCGATATTAAGTCCCCTACTCTTCAACCTCGTAATAAATTACGTTACAAGGGATATACAACATCAGCCACCATGAACGCTGCTTTATGCTGATGACATAGTTCTCGTTGCAGAATCTTTTCAACAGGTGCAATTGGACATAGATGCGTGGCAGGGGGCCCTGGAGGAAAGAGGACTTAGAGTAAGCAGAAGTAAGACAGAATACATGTATTGCAATTTCTCTGGAAATGCGTCTAATATCAGCAATAACACACCAACTATAGGCGGGGTCCCACTAAACAGAGTGGACAAGTTCAAATATCTTGGATCTGTAGTAGCAACTAAGGATAGCACCATGGAAGACGTACAAAGTAGGATAACCGCAGGGTGGATGAAATGGCGTTCCATGACAGCAGTTCTATGTGACCCCAGAATGCCAATAAAAACCAAAGGCAGAGTTTATAAACAGGCAATAAGACCCGCTCTGCTGTACGGTTCCGAGTGCTGGCCGTCGAAAAAGGCAATTGAACAGAAGCTTCACACTACGGAGATGAATATGCTGCGCTGGGCTGGTGGAGTTTCTAGGATCGATAAGATTAGGAACGAATTCATAAGAGGGACCTTCAAAGTCGCTAAAATCGAAGATAAACTCCGCGAAAACCGGCTTAGATGGTACGGCCATGTCATGCGACGAAATGAAAACCACATGACAAGAAGCGTGATGGCCATCCAGGAGGGAAAAAGAGGTCCCTGCCGACCTCCTGCGACTTGGAGTCAGACCATTAGCAAGGACCTGAAAGTGGTGGAGGTAGACACGCAGACAACACAAAACCGTACATTGTGGCACAAACGTACGAGGAGGGCTGACCCCAAATGATATGGGATACATACAGCCAGGAAGAAGAAGAAGAACGAGAAGAAAAAATAAATTTTGTTGTTGGTCTATTTTGGAGGAGGAAACAGGGGAAGGTATTACCTGGCGAAGCTACACTGTCCCTTTCTTAGGTGTATCGGAGCTCTAAGTCGTACAAAGAGACAGCAATAGTTTTTTCTCAAACATGCAATGAAATATTGTCTTTACGTTCCTTAAAATAGACTCGGAAGTATCGCTTTTAGGGCGCAGTAACTGACTGGGGATGTAAATGGAATTTCATAACACTTTTCAGGCCTAGGCCTGCGAAGTAACTTTTTTTAAATTCCGGATATCCTCATTTTCCCGGCCACTGATGTAATGTAAATGTACTATTTCAAATCACAATTTTTCTAAAAGCTTACGGCTCGCATTTCCTTAGGTACCATCTTTAATTTCCTATAAATAATACAATACCGATAAAAAATAGAAAGTATATAGAATTCTTGCATGTATTACATGAAAATTAGAATTTATTCAACATATATTAATTTACTATAGTTTAATGATTCGTGAAGCCGTAAAATAGATTAATTTGTGTTTTTATACACGGAGAACATAAATTAATAATTAGTTCCGCCCAGGGTCGGTTCCAGGGGGGTGGGGGTAATAAGGGCACTTGCCCCCCCTCACACTGGAGTTATGTATGCCTAGGTACTGTTTTAAGTATAAAATACTATCATATCACAGGGCAGTGTCCCCCAGTGTCTCAACGAAGTCCTGGATCCGCGGCTGCGGCCCTACCGCGAAAAACGAAATTCGTAAATTTCGAGGATTTCTCTCTCTCACTCTAATGACGCCTTCGTTTGAGTGACAGAGAAAAATTCTCGAAATTTACGAAATTCGATTTTCGCGGTAATATGCCTGGTTCCGCCGTTGATTTAATACTGAACTCTAATGAAAGAATTTAATAACATAAAAGTGAATGAATCTTGAATAATTCATCAATCGAACGGCAACAACGAATGAAATGTAAACTGTTCTACTGAGAAAGTTATTTTAAAATAACAATATGATTTCCCGTTTATCTAACGCAAAGATCAAATTATCACATTTCAACACGTAGTTAGTTGTATCATGCTTAAGTGCTATTAAATTTGAAATAGTGGAAAGGATTAAAAATATTTGTAATTTCTAGCTTCTACGGATAAATACATCTGTCTGATAAAGTTATCAGTAAGGTAAGGTAGGGTAAGATGGAACTGTTTTTTTAATAGGGTAAGATAAAAAAGCTATCTGTATACGCTGTGACAGAAGGACGACTTTTGCCCCATTAAAAAAACCGTTCCAACTTACCCCTACTTACCTTTTTCCGAAGCATATAAAAGAAAAGGACAGCTAACATTTACCTGACATGTTTTATTCGGGGTGCTGAAGCAAGCCCTTAGGCTGCGGCTCCACTGAGGCGGAGAGGAGAGGAGCTGTGCAAAATTGACCAATTACATTCTTCAAATTCAAAATTCGAAACACTGTCGTGCGGTCTCATTGGCCAATTTTACACATCTCCGCTCCTCTCCGCGTCAGTGGAGCCGCACCCGACTTGTCTCACATCAATGAGGGTTTTCTGAAATGACGCCCACCAGGGCGGCAGCACTGAGGCGTCAGGTCCAGAAACTTGTCTAAATTCTCAGAGCGCCTATAGTTTCGTGTTTAAATGAAAAAGTTCATAAAATTGTACAAAAAAATAAAAATACGCGGGACCTTACGGCTAAGTGGCGCCATCTACTGGCATACGTTTTCGAGAAAACCCTCATTGAAATGCAATGATTGTATTACATGTCAAGCCGTGTGATGACGGCAGTAAGAATACATTTGTCACCACCCCAACTCCTGCGGGTATCGTAAGAGTCGACTAAGGGATTGAAGTGTCATTGACCACTATTTGATAAAAGATTGATGATGGGCAGCAGCGTCATCATAGTGGACACATTACTGCGATCGCCAATCCGCTTGGGCATCACGAATATCACGATTATGGGCATTTACCTCCTAATGCGTTTATACGCATAGTTAATAGGAGAGGCCTACGTCCAGCAGTGGACTATCATAGGCTGATGATGATTGCATATTTGATCGGCAGCAAGTCCCGAGCGACTGTCAGAGCTGGAAAGCCTCCAGCGGACGCGGGAGGCGCCCGTACGTCTTGGGTACTTCGTCACCCGTCTCCACATGAACGTCACCAAGCTCACCATGGCTAAGGTATGTCACTCTTTAGACTTTTAGTTGGCACTGTGTTGGGCAGTTTAGCTGACAGGTACCAATATAATAATAATCCATCCTCTATCACCATAGCCCATTAGTCTTTTCCCTAACTTCTCAATAGTCTCTATACGCCTGTTGGGACCGGTTTACGGATATCTATTAATGTGCCCGTGAATGGGTTGCAGCAGGTGTACAACACAGCAAATTTCTCCATGACCTCTGCGTGTTGGATCTGTATCCCCGAGCAAGCTTATCAAAAAACCGGGATTTGTAAGCCCGTGATTCCCAAGGAGATACAAACATAATAATAATAAACGTTTATTTTCAATACCATTTATGAATAGTACAGTTCCATCAGACTCCAGACTAGGCTGAGCCTGTATCTTGGAAATCTGCGAGAGCGATTTCGAATGATCATGCATTTAGAGGATTTATCATGCATTGTTACTAGTAAGAGGTACGGTTATATTTTCATGACTGATGTTGCAAAACGAATCGTTCATTACACTTAAGTATTCTAGATATGGGAAGTTACGTAGTACTTTCATTGGGCTTGTGATAGATAACTTTGAATTATACAGGGTGATACAAAAATGGTGATACAAGATATGAAAACATGAATACATTTTAAATGAACGAACAAAATTAATGAACATTTCGGAACCTACTTATTTTAAACCTTTATAAATTTTATAATTAGATATTAATTTCTCTGTAACAAAAATGGAAGTGTCGTTTTGTTTCTTGAGTTCTCATATTTGGTCCCATAGTAAAAGTCATTAATAGATTCATGTTTTATTATCATTTATCATATCACAATTTAGAGACGTTCGAACTATCGCACGTTTGAAATAACGAGAGTCGACTGTACCAAGATACCTGCGTCCGTATTTCGGTTTAACCAAAGAAATAGCAGTTTACAACAAAAATACACTTTTACGTTAGGAACTTGTTTACTAGATTATACAACCTAGGATGAACTGACCTTAGGGTTTTGTTAAAATATGAGTTAAAATCTTGAAAGCTTAAATCAATAAGAAGGGTCCACGGAAAGAACATGAGGCCACATGACATGTCTAGTCAATTCAAATTACAGAAGGCCAATTACACCTTACTTTAAACAGAATAAGGTGAGAATTTGCCCTAATTTTTTTAAAGCACTGGACATGTTTTTTCCATTGACCCTTCATATCCTTTCGTTTGTGGTGGAGCCAAAATCCAGCTTCTTGTGTGGATAATTTTTTAAACTTTAAATAAGACGCTGAAAGTCACAAGTTTTTATAGCACATTCTCGACGGTCACAGACGCAAAAATAAACTGAGTTTTATTCTTGGTTGCCTTGCCATCTCAAGATCACCAAAATATATTCTCTGTTCCAGAACCTCGAAATCGTCCAAGGCCTCTGCTTCCCGCGCTCCTGTACCCCAGAAGATGTCTCAGCCATCATCAGCTTCTCCATCATGATCACAGACACCCTCAAATCAAACCGGACCACCCCCCGGACTGTCACTGTCACCTCCACTCGACGCATACCAGTTTACTACGACTTTCTAAAAGATTACGAGACTATTGCTTTAATAGCTGTAACTTTAGTGTTATTTATTCTCTGTTCGATAGCCACTTTAGTAGACTGCAACATATTAAAATGCCGGAGAGCAAAGGTTAATTCCTTCAACGTCCAAAAATACAATAATAATCTCAATGAAAGCTTAAACAAGTCTAATTTAGACGTAAACAATATGGAAAACTCTGTTAACTTAGTCACAGTCAAGAAGGTCCTTAAACAGAACGCACCAGTAACGCTGGACGTAGTATCCTTACAGAATACTAGTTGCAAGCGCTGCGGGAAATATAAGAAGCAATGCGTTAACCCAACGAAGTCAGAGACGTATCAACCTTGCCCAAGAATCAGATATGATAACTCCATAGCTAGCTGGAAAGCTAAAAGGAGTGTATCGGAGTATCTGTTGCTCTGTTTCTCGTTTAAATATGGGTGGAAAAGGGTGTTTAACACGAACATGGCGAATAAGGACCTGTCGATAATGCATGCGTTCAGGATTGTGACGACGTTTTGGGTGGTCTTTATTCATGTGGCGACGATGGTCAGCTATCTGTCAGGTTGGTATTTTTAAGCCTTCAACGTTACTTGTGTTAACTAGTAGCAAGCGTCTAACCTCCAAATACACTTATTAAACTAATAGATTTGACCAAATTACAATTAGAAGATCAGGGGATAAATACAGGATGGCCAAAAAATAATGATGAGGCTTTGGGACTCAGAATAGGTCCCCTAGAGGCTTTTTGGAAGTTACAGTATCGATCGATTTTTTTAAAAATTATACGTAACTTAAGCTATGAACTATAGGTACTATGGCTTGCGGTGAGACCAGTGCCTACTTAATACGAGGTACTATTTTTAATTACAACCTATACCTACAACCTATATAGGTATCTACCTAATTATTTAGTACCTAGACTACTAGTTGTGAACTTTAACTAATTTCCAAGAAATCTAGAGTGTGTCTTTTCAGCGTCCCAGTACCCTACGTGCAACGGGAAACCCCTTATTTTTGGCCATCCTGTATAAGTAACCTCTTTGCCTATATTATCTTAAACACTGTTTCTACATTTTTTTTATAGTGGATCCGCGGCCTAAAACATAGAAATGTGTTCTTGCAGACAACGGTACGGAGATGGGCAGCCGCAACAACGTTTTCATGATACTCGCCACTGGCTCGCTGGCGTTTGACACGCTCTTCTTCGTCAGGTAACTGTGAACACAGCCTAATGGCCTGTTTTACAATTCATAATCTCCGAATAAATATATCTGTCAGATAAAATTATCAGTTATTACCACCTTTTGCGTTGTTTAAAGACCACTAGGTATCTCAATCCACTGCTGGACTAAGGACTCTTCTATTACCAATATAACGGTATATGCCCATAATCGCCAAGCGGATTGGCGATCGCAGTTATGTATCCACAATAATGATGATGCTGTTGCCCATCATCAATCTTCATGAATGGCCAGGGTGCTTAGCCAAGTTGCCAATCGCTAACGCTTAATCGTCAATCGTAAGCGAAAGGCAGCTAACTGTCTGTGTCGCGCTAATATGAAAGACTGATAGAGAGGGAAAACTACTATACGCTAGCAAGCGTATCGCATTGGCACTTGGCTAAGCACCCAATTATGATTTCCACGGGAAGTCATGTATACCTAATTATTACACTAAAACAAAATCACTTATTTCTTTAACACTGCGCAACGGATTTTTTTAAATAGATAGACAGAGGATAGACGATAGAATAAAGTTGGCGGAGTGGTGACACCAGTAAGAATTTTTCATCTACATTTGTCGCCACCCGTAGTCTTCCCGCGGGTGTCGTAAGAGCCGACTAAGAGATTCAAGTCTCACTGACCATTCTTTGATAGAAAATTGATGATCAGCAGCATCATTATAGTGGACACATTACGTATACTGCGATCGCCAATCCGCTTGCCTATCGTGGGGATTATGGGCATTTACCTTTTAATAGTGTCTATAGGGATAGTTAATAGGAGAGGCCTATGTCCAGCAGTGGACTTAGATGGGCTGATGATGTGAAATAGAAAGATTCAAGAGGAATGTTTAATTTTCAGTATTGTACCCGTTCTAAGCCGGGTAGGGTCGCTCATGTAGTAATATTTACAAGGGTTTCGTATATTTATTAACATTTTGTAGACGGAAACTCACGTTATACGAACCAGTTGCAAATCGCCGTCTTACAAAACGCTTGAGCAATAACAAATGTAATTAATGTCTACAAACAACGTCCCTACTGACAATTTAGGCTACAATTTTGTTCTGTTTTCAGCGGTCTTTTCAGTTCGTACCACTTCTTCTACCTGAAGAGCCAATATAGTGTGGAAGAGCTCGTCAGCTTCGGCGGAGCCTGCGGCCAAGTGCTGCAACTGTTTTGCTTCGTCACCAACAGAGCTGTCAGGTATATGTGGTTCTAAACAATAGAGCTGTCAAGTCAAGTAAAGTAGAGTGGAGTTAGTGATGTTAGGCGGAGAGTGCGGACAAGTGCACAAACTGTTCTGCTTCGTCACCAATAGGGCTATCAGGTATGTGTGGTTCTACAACAATAGAATTGTCAGGTATGTGTGGTTCTAAATGAAGAGGTGGCGTGGGGTTAATAGTAATGTTAGGCGGAGAATGCGGACAAGTGCTGCAACTGGTCTGCTTCGTCACCAATAGGGCTGTCAGGTATGTGTGGTTCTACAGCAATAGAACTCTCAGGTATGTGTGGTCGAACCTGAAAAGGTAGCGTGGAGTTAGTGATGTTAGGCGGAGAATGCGGAGAAGTGCTCCGACTGTTCTGCTTCGTCACCAACAGAACTGTCAGGTACATGTGGTTCTACAACAATAGAGCTGTCAAGTATGTGTGGTTCTACCTTAAAAGGTAGCGTGGAGTTAGTGATGTTAGGCGGAGAATGCGGACACGTTCAGAAACTGTTCTGCTTCGTCTCCAATAGAGCTGTCACAAACCTTAGTTAAGCTTACCGTGGGACTAGGTTGATTTGTTTATGACGTCCCAAGACATGTATTTATTTATTTTATTTAATTTATGTATAGTACTCGATCAAAGTGTACCTTATAATTCGTTATGGCAAATGCCCGGATTCCTATAGCCTGTGTTGTGCTTCGTCCGTCACTAAAAGAGCTGTCAGGTATATGTGGGCCTACCTACCTGAAGAGCCGGCACTTTTAATTTATCTTCGTAACACAAACATTATGACCTTACATTTTGTTTTTACTAAAGGTCTTTAACTATTTTTATTTGCAATCTATTAACGAAATTTCAGTACCGTCTTTTATAGGCAATTTAGTATGGCGTGCGTCCACATTGCATTCTTCTTACTTTAATTGTGTAATAAGGCTTATTAATTCGCAGGCTCCTCCCGTCCTACCTATACGGTGTGTTCCTGGCCTCTGTGCTGAGCCAAGTGACGCATATATCGGTCCTGGAGCTGCCGGGGCGCGACCGCGACTGCAGGCTCACGTGGTGGAGGAACATCCTGTATGTCACCAACTTGTATCCACATAGTGAACGGGTGAGTATTTCATGTAAAATCTACATTCGGTCCTAATTAGTAATGTATAAGTTTCAGAACATTCTCAAAATTGCGGGAATATACTCGGAAATTTTCGATAAATTTCATGAGAATTTAAGAGTAAGTTCTCATTTAGAATCTTTCCATGTGAACTTATAAAAAAAGTGTTATGAAGAATATTGTATTTCACAATGGAGTAAACAAAGCACAAAATATACCTTAAAAGGCATGTATACAGGGTGGCCCATTCAAATCGGTCAGTATGGGAAAGTCTGAAACTATAAGACATACGACGATCTGTTGTTAGGAACCATGTCATCGATTTTAATAATAAGGAAAACTGCGTTGATAAATATGAAAAAAAAACTTTTTTCTTAAGATTTACACAATAAACACCTAGTAAAAATAAATGTAAGTACGTGAAAACAATGAATTCTATTAATTTTAGATATCATGTTTCTTAGAGACATTTACTGCTTAAGACCTACACAAACGATATCTGAATAGAAATAGTGTAAGTTTATTTTTTCAAAATAACCGGGTTCGATTCCCTAGAGCTGGGTACAGTTTTTTTTTGCAAATGTATGAATGCAGTTTTTCTTTTTATCAGAATCAGTGAGAAGTAAGCTCACACAAAAACGTGACGTAATGGAATATTTTAGGATTGTACATCGGATCAGTTCATAATTCCGATTCGGGCCCAAGCACGTCCAGATCTGGAAGATTCAGATATTTGTTTTTTTTTTTTTGGAAAACGCCCAGATACGCATGAACGGGTGTCGTCAGGCGTTGAGTGATGAAGGTTTGGTTGGGTTACAAAGAGCTTTTGAAAAAAATGTCCGGAAACACGTAATCATCATATCAGCCCAAAAACGTAAACTGCTCAAATATTGCCTCCCCCAAATATTGCCACAATACCGGTCTTGTGCCACCAGAATCCAGCAGACTCCTTAAGGGAACATACCCATACTGCGTGACCCTTTTTTAAGCGTTTTTGGACCTTCCCCCCCCCCATAGTATATGAAAACGCATACTGCGAGAGTGAGAGATTGCAGGCGTAGGTTAAATAGTAATTTTAATTGTAGAATTGTACTTTTAGTTTCAAAAAATGTAGTGATGGGAAACACGGTGGCGTGTTGTGAGTCCTATTTAAATTACATTATTTTAAAATAGTGGTGGTGGCTCAGTGGTTTAAACGTTTGACTTTCAATCCGAAGTTCGTAGGTCCAAATCCTGGCTCGTACCAATGAGTTTTTCTGAAACTTATGTACGGAATATCAGATGATATTTACCATTAGCTTTCGGTGAAGGAAAACATCGTGAGGAAACCCGCATACATCCGCGAAGAAATTCAAAGGTGTATGTGAAGTTCCCAACCCGCTTAGGGCCAGCGTGGGGACTATAGCCCAATCCCTCTCGTATATTAGAGGAGGCCTGTGCCCAGCAGTGGGACATTATATAGGCTAATTAATAGTATAGTATTTTAAAATAGTCTCCAAATATACTAGTCCCGTGACAAGATACCAGACTCCCCCTCCCCCTGGTGACCAAGAGTGGTACTTTGACGGACCCCCCCCCTAAACAGGTCACGTAGTGGGTATGTTCCCTAACCAGTCATAAGACTAATCTTAATTATTTTTTCTCTCCTCTGTAGTGTCTTCAAATATCGTGGTACCTAACAATGGAGACGCAACTGCACGCCATCGGCGCCGTACTGTGCGCGTGCGCCGTGCGACGCCGCGCCACGCTGACGCTGGCGTCTGTCGCCATGCTGGCGGCGACGGCCGTCGATGTCGCGACAGCTTTCGGTGACTACGGGAAGCCGTGAGTTGATCATTTGTCATTTGTCAGCCTCCGTAGCCTAGTTGGTAGTAACCCTGCCTACGAAGCTGGAGGTTCATTTGAATCCCGGCGAGGGCATTCTTTGTGCATTTATTTATTACAAATATTTGTTCCTTGGTCATGGCTGTCTATGTATTTAAGTATCTATATGTATCTATCTATTATATTTATCGTCGCCTGGTACCCACATCACAAGCCTTAATTGAGCTTACAGTGGGACTAGGTCGATTTGTGTAACATGTCCCAAGATATTTTATTTTTTTATTTTTTGTTTTATTTTTTATCATGACCGGTCTTATGGCACTTCACGCTCTTCTCGCATCACAAAAACCGCCAATTTCTATCTAAAACACTGTCCGGAAAGAATTCCGACTAATGAAAATTTGTCACGTTTTTGAGAATACTCTGTTTTTTTTATACTACGTCGGTGGCAAACAAGCATACGGCCCGCCTGATGGAAAGCAGTCGCCGTAGCCTATGGGCGCCTGCAACCAAAGGGGTGACACATGCGCGTTGCCGACCCAATAAGAACTTGTACACTCCTCTTTTGAAGAACCCCATACTGTAGTCCAACGGGAAAACCTCGGCAGGGAGCTCATTCCACAGACGGACCGTCCGCGGGAGGAAGTTCCTCTGAAACCGCACGGTGCGGTTATAGTATAGTACTCTGTAGAGTACTTCTATTCAAATTGATTGCGTCACTAATAATTTTCGAAGGGCATTTAGTTATGATACGTCCGTCGTGTCATCAGCAAAAAAACGGCTAAAGCCACCAAGAGTTGTCCGTCTTTAATCGCAGCTTGCAGCTTTCGGGCGTCAAATTTAGTAAGTTGAAGTGAACAAAAACATTAATACCTAATGCCTTTTTAAGTAATATTAATTGCAACAACACAAAAAAATATGAATACTCAAGGGCCTGAGACATATTTAAAATCATAAGCAAGTGACAACTTCAGTACAAAATCTGACACGCTCGGCCGCCATACAAATGAATGAACTTGTTTCTTCTATCCAAATCTATTTCTGTTGCATAGTAACATCCTATTAGCCACTCGCTTGCTTCATGCAGCTTTTGTTACATGTCACCACTCTTATTTTACATAGACATATATAAACCGTTCAACAAGACTTATCGGCTCGATAACTATTGGGCCCCTCAAACCTTCAACAAGGATTTTTTATGAATAAGGCCGTTAGAGTATATCGCAACAATGAAAGCAAGTGAGTGGTTATACGATATTTATTCATACAGAAATGTTTCTCCGTTCAGATTGGCGGACATGTTCGCGGCGTACCGACTGATGCTGGAGCGACCATGGGCGCGGGTGGCCCCTTACCTCACGGGGGTCTTCGCGGGCTGGCTGGTTCGCAGGATGGACGGACAACTCAAGGTGTCCAGGGTAAGTGGCAGCTGCCAATACTTTCTAGGGCAGAGGTCCTCTTTATTTTCTGATGTAACCCCTTTAGAATGACAGGCTACAAAGACTACAGGCCTAAACCGAGCTAAGTTGAGTAAGTAGAGGTCTTTAGGTCAAATTATGCTCGCCAATTTGCCGATCGCTAACAATCATTAGCGCATCGTAGTTTACTCTCTCTGGCACTCTTTGTGATTAGTGTGACGAAGACAGTTGACATTCGTTCACGATTGAATGTTAGAGATTGGCATCTTAGCTCACCCAGGATGCTTAGCCAAGTTGCCAATCGCTAACACTTAGTAACGTATCGCAGTTTTCCCTCTCTGTCACGCTTTCATATTAGTGCGATAAAGACAGTTAGCTGCCTTTCGTTTACGATTGGCGATTAAGCATTAGCGATAGGCACCTTGTCTAAACACCCTGGTGTCACTTTTGGCATCTGTGTTGGCGCTTGGCTTGGCATCAGAAGTTCCATAAGCCGTCATGTTTTCTACAGCTACTGAAATTCTGTGAACGACGGGTAAATATCTATTAGAAACTACGAACAAATAAACATTGAAGCCGCATGATTGGTCTATTAAAGTTTTTATTGGCTATATTCTATAAACAATTGTCAAAGATGTTGCGCCGAAATATGCGCGGTGTTAAGAAAAGCGCCATGTCCTGCCCATCTTGGCACAATTGAACAATAGCTTTTGGGGGCATTTTTGAGCTGGCGTTAGACGTCCATGTTATATATGGTCGCAGATTAGAAAGCTGTTTCTGACCAGCGTCTCTGTCGGCTCTTAGTTTAGTGATAGTGGTCCTATGGGTCGGTCCATCAGTTGTTCAGATTGGACATGTTCGCGGCGTACTGGATGGACGGACAACTCAAGGTGTCCAGGGTAGGTGGTATAAGTTACTCTACACTCTATTTTTTCTGAGTCCTAGCAGAAAACCAGTGCTATACTCGCAAGAGTGGAGCGTATAGCACGTTTGTGTTGCTGCAGCACACACGGATAAATTTAATGAACTCTTTTTTTTTTGTCATTGCAATTTATTGTTAATTTTAGTCTTGTATTGATTTTTGTTTGTACTTTCCGTTTCTCTGTTTTGCTTTGTTTATTTCTACTGATTTTGTGTGCTCTTACAACAATCAAATAAACTTTTAATCTTATCTTTTTCCAGTTAACATCAGCCTGTCTTTGGTTCGCGTCTCTGTCAGCGCTGGCAGTAGCATCGGCGGTGCCATGGGCAGGGCCAGCCTGGGTGTCCTGCTTCCTGCACCTGGTGTGGCCCGTGGTCCTTCTGTGGCCCGCGTTGGTGTGCGCTACTAACTATGCTGGTAACAATCGTAGTTTTATAATAGGATGCTTAGCCAAGTTGTCAATCGCTAGCGCTTGGTAGCGCATCGTAGTCTTCCATCTCTGTCACTCTTGCGTATTAGTGCGACAAAGACAGTTAGCTGCCTTTCGCTTGCGATTGACGATTAAGCGCTAGCGATTGGCAACTTGGCTAAGCACCCTGTTGCCTCAACGTAACGCAAGATTTCAATTTTCAATCTAATTAAAAACATATCTATTAAATTAAATTCTGGCAGAGGCCCTTTTCTCTAAAGCTTGTACAGTCGACGTCAAAGATAACATTACGATTTAGGTGCCAAAAATATATTTACACGACTTTATTGCCTTGACATTAAGGTCGTGTAAATATATTTTTGGCACCTTAACCGTAATGATATCTTTAGGTGCGTTCAAACCAAAAGAGCATTCGCTATTATATCCCCCCACTCTACGAAATTCGATCGTTACACAAAACGTGATTGGTTGATTTCGTAGAGCGGGGGATAGAACAGCGAATGCTCTTTTGGTCTGAACGCACCTTTTGACGTCGACTGTACCTACTGAACGAACGAAAACATTATTTTCATCATAAATATGCCTAGTTAATGTTCAGTTAAATGCGTAAAAAAATAATGGCTAACCTTCATTCAATCATAAAAACATAATATCTCTTTCAAGCATAATAACTATTGATACTTATGTGAAAAATGTCACCAACTACCTTGTAATAATACTCAATTATTTGTTTCTCTCAGGTGTCAGCCGTCAACTCCTAGACTCAGGCGTAGTGGCAGCACTCAGCCGACTCTGCTACAGCGTGTTACTGCTACACGGGCCCATCACGAGAACTGTTCTACTCAGCTTGGACGGTGCGCTGTGTTCGCAAACTATGTGCATTGTAAGTTAATTATCTGTCTCTCAGCCGTCAGTTTCTAGACTCAGCCGCAGTGGCAGCACTCAGCCGACTCTGCTACAGCGTGTTACTGCTACACGGGCCCATCACGAGAACTGTTCTACTCAGCTTGGACGGTGCGCTGTGTTCACAAACTATGTGCATTGTAAGTTAATTATGTTTCTCTCAGCCGTCAGTTTCTAGACTCAGCCGCAGTGGCAGCACTCAGCCGACTCTGCTACAGCGTGTTACTGCTACACGGGCCCATCACGAGAACTGTTCTACTCAGCTTGGACGTTGCGCTGTGTTCGCAAACTATGTGCATTGTAAGTTAATTATGTTTCTCTCAGCCGTCAGTTTCTAGACTCAGCCGCAGTGGCAGCACTCAGCCGACTCTGCTACAGCGTGTTACTGCTACACGGGCCCATCACGAGAACTGTTCTACTCAGCTTGGACGGTGCGCTGTGTTCGCAAACTATGTGCATTGTAAGTTAATTATGTTTCTCTCAGCCGTCAGTTTCTAGACTCAGCCGCAGTGGCAGCACTCAGCCGACTCTGCTACAGCGTGTTACTGCTACACGGGCCCATCACGAGAACTGTTCTACTCAGCTTAGACAGTGCGCTGTGTTTGCAAACTATGTGCATTGTAAGTTAATTATCTGTGTCTCTCAGCCGTCAGTTTCTAGACTCAGCCGCAGTGGCAGCACTCAGCCGACTCTGCTACAGCGTGTTACTGCTACACGGGCCCATCACGAGAACTGTTCTACTCAGCTTGGACGGTGCGCTGTGTTCGCAAACTATGTGCATTGTAAGTTAATTATGTTTCTCTCAGCCGTCAGTTTCTAGACTCAGGCGTAGTAGCGGCACTCAGCCGACTCTGCTACAGCGTGTTACTGCTACACGGGCCCCATCACGAGAACTGTTCTACTCAGCTTGGACGGTGCGCTGTGTTCGCAAACTATGTGCATTGTAAGTTAATTATGTTTCTCTCAGCCGTCAGTTTCTAGACTCAGGCGTAGTAGCGGCACTCAGCTGACTCTGCTACAGCGTGTTACTGCTACACGGGCCCATCACAAGAATTGTTCTACTCAGCTTGGACGGTGCGCTGTGTTCGCAAACTATGTGCATTGTAAGTTAATTATGTTTCTCTCAGCCGTCAGTTTCTAGACTCAGGCGTAGTAGCGGCACTCAGCCGACTCTGCTACAGCGTGTTACTGCTACACGGGCCCATCACGAGAACTGTTCTACTCAGCTTGGACGGTGCGCTGTGTTCGCAAACTATGTGCATTGTAAGTGTATTTTATTCAAAGTTGTTTTACCCCACTTTTTTGTATATTTTTTATATGATTTCTACAAAAATCGTAAGTTCTTTCGATCCTAATAAC
>JALPQI010015782.1:0-23648 GCA_025490895.1 Thaumatotibia leucotreta | reverse complement strand
TTAATAAGCTGATCAACAATTATTTCCACATATTGTAATTAAAAAAAAAAAACTTTTTTTGTAATTTTTTGTTCATGTATTTTTCATTATTATGGGTTCATTTACTTGAATTAAAAGTTATCAATAACTTATCATTTTTGAATCATCGAAAAATTTTCATTTTTTTTTAAAACCGTGACATTATTAGTGTAAAAATAAAAACAAAATTATTGTTATGACTTCGTACCTGGTATACTATCAAGATGTCTTGCGACTGACAAGCTACGACATCGTGATGCCAAGATCCAGTACTAAAGGTCCATAGCTTTGAATGACAATATCTCCGAACTTAACCACTTTGAAACACCGGGACCTTTACAGGATTATTGCCGATAGTCTAAGGAGTCACTCATTTCATTTTTCTCCCGTGTTAAAGGCCACACACTGTATACATACAGTATGCATATACAAGATGGCCAAAAAATTAAACCTAAAACCTCACTGGCAATGGGAATACACTTATTTTTTGGACCAACCTGTATAAAATAAAACTAAAACTCATTCGCTGACATCTTTATCAACTAAATACAGTCGAGGAATTTAATTTCCTACCCATTTCGTACCTTGTCACAGTGACAATCAATATGAAAGCTGCTAGGACTGTCATATTATAGCTACTATGACAAGGTACGAAATGGGTAGGATATTAAATTCCTCGACCGTACCTAAATCATGACTTAGATAGGAGTCCTAATAGAAGTTTACTAATTACTAGCGACCCGCCCCGGCTTCGCACGGGTACTATGCCTACATAAAAACCTTCCTCTTAGTTTTAAAGATTTAAGCGTATGAAGGGACATAGGGACAGAAAAAGTGACTCTATTTTATACTATGTAGCGATTATGCAATACTGCAGACTGCCTACTTTTTCAAAGTATTAACCATTTTTTTAAGAAATACAGTTTGAGGTCAAGCAACTGCATGCAATATGTTTTGTGTACCACCGGTTCGCCATCCATATAAGAGGTTTAGCCATACATAATGCATCGAGTGGAGTGGCAAGCGATGTATGACGACACACTGGTCACGGTGGCTGCGTGCCTGCGTTCAAAGGCTTTATAGCTACATTTGTACTTACAATTTTGTATGTCATTGTTTAACTTCAAATATCAGAGGAACCAAGGTTTTAATACAGGTGCAGCTAAGTAATACATCAATCAAACACGTAGGTAATGCCGCTAATGTCGCTATCACGTATATTGAAGTGGCTAGCGTTACCAAAAATATTTGAACATGCACTATAACACCGTGAAAATAGAACCCTGCTCAGATATTTTTGAGCACCGCGGCCGCTCCGATATACCTGACGATGACTGAAAAAAATCTCACTTATCTACGGACCAACCGCATCAAATGATTTCCTACTTACAGTAATGTGTATTGTAATATTTAGATAATATCTGAAACTCATGGCCTCAGTTTGTATAGTTAGACACTGCATTTACATTTTTGTTCTTTGTTCCAGATCCCCATCGATAGAAATGGCAAGCTGCGCATCCGCGGCATCTACTCCATGAAGAGCATTGATGTCATCAATCCTTCTAAGGAGAAGCAAGCCGACACAGCTGAAAAAACAAAACACATCGATGCGGGAACCACAGCGGACAACAAAGAACTATTCTGTAGTAACTACCTAAACCTAGTTCCAAAAATGAGCTTAAGCTTAGATAAAGGACTGGAGAAAAACCCCCGAATATTAGACTTAAGGGAAAAGTTGAACGAAATAACTAAAAAACAAGATAGAAACGTAGACAAAGAAACGAAAGGACTGATAAATGGTATCACGCAACTAGTTGATGAAAAAGAACAGGACGAATCAGGCCCTTACAGCCTCCTGTTTGATCTTCAGCCTTCAACGTTTAAAGAAAGTATTGAAAAAGATCTGGTGCATTCGCAAAGCTTAAAGACTATGTCTATTAATAAAAGTGCTGAAAGGCTACCGAACGTTATAAATTTCGACGAAAAACCAATGAGAGAATTTGAATACTCATGCGAAAATCAAATTACCTTCCCTGTAACGAAAACGTTTAATACTCACTCAAGGTCTGACCTCTGTCTACAACTCAAATCGCAGATGAACCCTCGAATATATGATACGAATTTAAGTCCCAATGATAATTCACTGAATAGGACTAATGAAGAAAACTCGCTTGATGATAGTTTGGGAATTTTGACTCCAGATCAAATGGATGATATTTGTTACCTAGAAAATGCCTTTTCTCCAACTGTGGAAGGACTTCCGATATTCTGTGATAATAATGACAGTAAAGTGTCACCTGATTGTACTGATACTCCATCAACTGATAAGACTGAAAGCAATTCAGCAGTTTCAACGATACAAAATGATGAGTTTGAAAGAAACGACTGTACTGCACCAATATCAAGAAACATGGAGTCGGTAAAAACCGAAAAATTATCAAAATCTTGTGATAATTTATCGGCTCAGAATACTAGTTCCTTAAATACAAAAACCCATAATTCAGCGACAAGCATGGTAAAAGATAGTAAACTGATACAAATTGATAGTGCTAAAGATGAACTAATTCCGAATGTAGATGACGAATTCCTACCTTCAATTCATAGCAGTATTTTGGAGCCAGTTAGTTCTATTGCTGAGACAACGGTAAATCTAGAACTACCATTAGACTGTAAACATGAAAATCGTTTAGTAGTTCAGAGGATAGAACAGACACCGTCACCGGAGGATTTGCCCTTAGACAGCTCTGATATTAATGGCGAAATTAGTTACAATTCTCAATTCTCAAATTCAACGTTGCATGATTCACAGACTTATTCAGACAACAAGAACGACTACCAGAAGTCAATGGAAACATCTAAAGTATCCAATAGCTTTATCACCAGCATAACTAGTATTACAAGCTTGGACGGTTATCAAGGTGATGGAGAAATGTCGAGGCCAGTCAGCAGAACGGCCGATCATTCTATAGAACCCCGTGAAGATGTCATAGAAATGGAATGGCAGAATGTCCCTGTCACTAGACGGCCAGACCCTATGACAGACTCGGACTTCTTCACTGAAAGTGACGCAGATGGCCTCGACGACCACATGCTCCGAGGAGACAGAAAGGATCAAGTAATAGACGGCGCTCTATACGGTGGGAAGAACAGCAATGGAAACCCACCTCTGATGGTGAACAGGAATGATGATTCATGCATGGAGTCAAGTGGTGTTTACACCGATTTCGAAAACCATCGACAGTCACCCGTGTTCTTAAACGTCATTGATGACATGTCTCCAGAGGGTTCAACGCCGTCTACACATTCAGAGTTAAGCCAAAAGAATATTTCAGGACAAGTTAACACCTATTGCACTCCTTTAGAAGAGTGTATGGATGAAGAACCATATAAAAACACTACTGCTATGGAGGAGGACAAGACTCCTAAGAACACTAGCAAGCGTAATTCTCTGAACAGCGAGAAAGAGGTTAGATCGAACGGTAAAAGCAAGGAAGAAAAGAGGAGCTTCACACTTAAAAAGTACAAAATGCCTAAACGCGATGTGCCAAGTAAATTAAAAACTATGTTAGCCAATCGGAATACAGAAGCCGATAACAGTGTACAAAGTAGCCCAAAAACCGTTAAAAAGATAGACCGACGAGAAAGCCTAACAAAGAAGAGTTCTTTGGACATAAAGACAGATTACAAGATGAAATCATTCAAAGACATTAAGTCGAAGGTGGACTGTTCTTTCTCCTTGCAAAGATCGCAAACCGCTTGCAGTGTTAGTAGGATGTTGAGCTCCAAATCTACGAATACGAATATGAAGCCGAAGAGGTAATTATAATTTACATACTTTATTCCATTTTTAATGTAGTGTGCTGATTATAGCATAGATGTTTCGCGCAATATTAAATATGGGTATAGAGTTACAAATAGTTAAAATTCAACCATAATTTTTTTTTAATAAATAAAATGAATACCTATATTTGCCAAGACAATTGCCACTGAAGTAGGTAGAAGGATGCCACGATTGCCGTGCCATTTTCTCGAGGCAAAAATGTCCTGTATTTAATAAATATAATGAGGATTAAACAATACTATTTCGATTTGTATATGTACGTTTATTTATTTATGAAAATATATGTTTACAAGACATTACAGTAAGTACAAAAACAAACAGCGTCATCAAACTAGGAATATACAATTTAAAAGATACATGTTGCTTTAATATTATAAGCATTAACTAATTATGTAAACTGATCCGCAGTATGCATCACCTTGTTATATGCGATCATGTTTTTCACATATAACATCACGATAATACAATATCAAATATGGTTCAGTTTACTTTAGAACTTAGTTCGTTACACATAGAGTTTAATTTAGGTTTGAAACCGTTTGAATGAATTTGTTTTTATAGTATTTCCAGTGTTATGTTGCAATCAAACTCAAATGTTTTAACAGTCAAAACAAACTTAACGCTGATGGCTATCAATTCAATAGCTTTTTGACTGTTCTGTTAGTCATTGAAAAACCTGCTTTGTTGTATTGAAATTTAGGTTTATTCACAATTGTCTAAGCATATTTCCATGTAAAGTATGACGCTATAACTATTGGTTGACCTTGAATAGTTAATTATTCATTCATTATTCAGGTTGGCCAAAAAATAAATAGATTCCCGGTGCCAGTGTTATTGGTTTTCGGATGCAGAATAAATTAGTTAAGTTTTAGAAATAGTACCTAGTAACGAGGTAGTACTTAATAGTAGAACTTAGTACTAATACGATTAATAAAAAATATCTTCTGTCATGAAACTTCCAAAAAGCCCCTAGGGGGTAGGCCCGTTCTGAGTCCCAAAAGCTCGCAGGCAACGAGAATGCATTTGTTTTGGTCACCTTGTATAACTTACATTTATGTGGCTGAATTCTTATCTGATATCATATACCTACATTAATCTTATACCTACAAACGAGCATTTTTTATGTAATTGACTAGGAACGCATTTACCTAAGGCTTTTTGGAGGTGAACAATTGATCTAGCTTATTGGTCGTACATCTGAAAAAAATAGCTTGGTTGTCTTCTGACATCCGAAAAAAATGCTCGTTTCGGAGTAAAGCGAGCGAAGTTCGATCGTGCAGGTACTGCTTATGCTTATAATATGTTGTAAATATGGTAAACACATCTTCATCGTTTCATGACCGCCCGGCCCTAGGCACTTACGTTACAACCATTTTCGGAAAGTATAAAATAATTGTGCTTAAATGTTTTAATTTTATTTAGGGGCAGACATTGTGTAAGCAGTTCAATAAATTTGTATACAATAACGAAAGTTACCAACACTTCTCGAGTTGAATTCGGCAGAAAACCAAAGCGGCTTCGGTTACTTAGTATAGTAGGTAATCAGTTGTTACGTTCAAGATCATGGTAAGGTTGAAAACCTCGATCAAAGCCTTGTTCTACAAGATCGCACCTTATTCATGAGTCTGTGCCTGTTTTCCTCTACAGTACATTTAATTTATTTCCATTACAGTAACTTGGCTTACACGCGAGAGCCCCAGTCTTTACGTATACAATGACAATAGCAAGCTAGATCGAATTTTGGCTCCTTTATATACTTCCTTGTAGCAAATTAGACATGGTACAAGGGTTTCTGAGATAGCCGAAATAATAAATTATATTTAACTACCTACGTACTTGCTACCTAGAACAAGTTCTTCTGAAACTTAAACTAATTTCTAAAAGAATCCCTTAAGAGGCTTATTCTACTTCCCGAAATTTCACTGATAGCGGAAATTTTTGTCCACTCTGTGTACCTTCTTAATTATCTTACAGTGTCATAGAATTTCCTAGTTCTCAATATAAACCGTCTTCCAGCCGCCATATGCGCATGCGCATGGAGCTCGGCTCAGCAGCCGGCAGCGGCAAGAGCAGCCTGCACAGCTCGCAGAGCGACCTCAGCGCCACCAGCACGCCGCTGGGGAAACACCCCGCCAGCCGCTTCCCTCTGCTCAGTGAGTGACATTATATACAAACCGTGTTCCAGCCGCCATAGGGCTCGGCTCAGCCGGCAAGAGCAGCCTGCACAGCTCGCAGAGCGACCTCAGCGCCACCAGCACGCCGCTGAGAGCAGCGCCACCTCAGCGCCAGCTCAATGAACCCTAGGCCACTCAAGAACCATGTCCACATATCAAGTAATAAGAAATTTCTTACAATCTGATTTATAACGTAATTTTTACATAGTTCCTGAGTTGCCTAGGATACCAATTGGTAGATTGTACGTCGTTCGTGCAGATACATCAACGTTTAGGTATCGGTATATACAAAATTAAAAACTATTTGAACTGAATTCGTGTCCAAACCATTAACACCTTATTCGCTAAACAGGTGACGCTTACAGTATGTCTAAAATTATAGATGAAAATGGATTCGGCTCATGGAGATTACTAAAGAGTATAGGTTATTTCGTTATTTGAGTAAAGTACATACCTATATTATGTAGGTAACTAAGGTAAGTTAAGTAAATTTAGATCCAGGTCGAAGTGTACATTTTTTTAAGGTTATTTGAGTACACTATTGAGTGTACCACATTAAATCGTAGTGGTAATTACCAAGTACCAAAGTTGGGCAAAAAGTAATCTGATTACAAATTAAATTTACAAAATACATTTTGTATGTGCTTTCACATACAAAATGTAATTTGCGTGCTCAATGATAGTATTAAAGCGCCTGCGAATTTGTAAAGCGCAAAAACTTTGGCGAAAGTATTAGGCGCTATAAAAATGATGACAATGTGTTTTTGTAGGACTATTATTACTCGATCTAATCTGTAAACACTGTCCGATCACTTGACGACTTAGTCATATTGCACAGTCTATTTGAATTAATGCTACTGAAATGTTTCTTTCTCGTAAGTATCGCAGCGTAATATACAAGTTTGTTTTCTAACATACGTATATAATTATTTAGAACAATTAGAAAATTAATTATTAGTTATCATACTTAAAAAGACCTAGTGAGATATGTAGGTCTTCTTTAAACCTTTTGTAGGTAGGTACTTCCTGAAAATTTGTTAATTGTTTTCATAATCATGAATTCTCCCGATTCCTCTGATAATTGTAATATGGTATAATGACGCTACTTTGTGTTTTTATTCACAAAGTCAAGTGAGTATGTAAAGTGCATCGTTTCAAAGTGTTATGCTTCATTCTTGGTACATACGTATAGATAAAAATTCCTAAATATATAAGAATAATAAGATTTAATAGTTATAGTCTTGATTTTACTAGTATTAATTTTAAATTTTTCACGCGCTGTGGAAGGTGTGTCCGTAGGAGTCTAAGGACAGTCAAGCAATTGTATGCATGTCAAAGTGACGCTAACTGTAAGAAATCTCTTACTAGTAGTCACTGTGATATGGTTCTAGAGTGGCCTAGGGTTCCTACGTGCTTAAAATAACCACATCATACCACTAGTACCACTACCTCTTCTATCCTATCAAATATAATCTCTATTTACCTATTCTCTCACGGTACTCGTTACTCGCGATTAAAATCAATCAGTGAATCCAAGTGTAACCTTACGATTGAGGCACAGAATAATTAATACATAGTGCTATAATTGAGGTGAGGTGCATTTTTAGCGTCATCGTCAACATGACAATCTGAGGCATAAACGGGAATTACTGTGAAATCTGATATTAATATACGACTTTTGGTATGAGTAGATGAGTTATAAAAATCGGTCAAGAGCGAGTTGGACTTATGCACGGATTCCATACCAATATCTATGATACAACTCTGTGGAAACAATATTAGATCGAGCCAAAAACGGTAATAAACGTTTGTTGTAACGATTTTTTGCGTGAGTAATTGAGTTGAGTACCTACTTATAGTTATTGAGGACAATTTTTTGAAGTTAATTTAAGTACCCATAGAACTAAATATTCAGTGACTATTTCGATTTTCCTTTTGATATTTTAATGTAAATATAGAGCCAATAACGGCAAATCATTACGTTTGTTGTATGAGAGCCCCTGTAAACATTTATTTAGATCTAATTATTTTAGTAGGTACTTATGTGTGACTACTCAACTTAGTACTTATAGTTATTGAGGACATTTTTAAGTACCCATAGAACTAAATATTCAGTGTCTATTTCGATTTTCCTTTTGATATTTTAATGTAAATATAGACCCAATAACGGCAAATCATTACGTTTGTTGTATGAGAGCCCTATAAACATTTATTTTGATCTAATTATTTTAGTACTTATGTTGTTTTAGCGGCAACAGAAAAAAATATATTAGCTGTGAAAATTTCAACTTACTATCATGAATATGATTACCTAATTGATTACTTAAATGTATTACACACACACACACACACAAACATAGTAAACAATATAGGCAGATGGATGCTCGATGGACCCTGATACTAAAACTTAACTATCAAAGTCTTCTTTTTCCTGGCTGCGGTACCCTAAAAGGCGATCTAACATCTAAGCAAAGGAAACGCGGAGGTCAAATACGTTGCATCAATGACAGTCCTATCAGATTTATACGCTGTATTTATTTTATTTACTGTTCAACAGGTGGTAGGTACATTAATAGAATATAAGGGCTACCTAGTATACAAGGTGCCCATTAGGAAAGGGAAAAATTCTAAAAACATATTCCTGAGACTACAGGGTTGGGCGGATTAAGTGTCCTATTGAAAAACATTCGTTTATCTATTGAAATATAACTGTTTTTCATACCCTGTATATCATTTTAAACCGTCGATTTAATCAGCTTCATGGCTTCTCATTTTCATAACATTTAATTGTATATATTTTTAAGAACAAATGTAAAAAGCGGTGTTGTTGGATAATGCTGCAGCGAACATTAAAAATCGGTCGAGATTATCAACTGACCATAAAAGTAAATATCAACGTATGTTTTAATACTGCACACCATCAATTGTTTCAAGGAGTCCTCTGCTTCCAAATTCAAGCCGAAATTGGGTAAGCTTTAAATGATTTGAGTCAGCAAAGTACCAATAAGCACCCATGGGCATTTTTTACGAAACTGTGCCTCTTATTATATAATCTTCGATAAAATTATTAAATTGAAGAGGGGTTAATATTTTGCACACTGCAAAATAATCGCAAAATGTAAGACCTTTATAAAACAGATAATTTATATATGTGCCCTCTCTCTTTAAAAAATAGAAGAGTTAAATACAAAAAGTCGAATAGGCGGCACGAAGGTCATTTTTCAAACAAAATGCATTTTCATTGCAAGAGTTTGGTAAATGCCAGATTGATTATGGGTATAGTGTTTTATTAAGAACTAGAAAGGAAGGTATTTTAGTTACAAATTTATTCCAATAAGTTAATCAATCAGGGTACAATATGATAAGAAGAAATACCAAGTTATAGCCAAAATTATGAGGCTGATATTTACCTAGCAAAGTACGCTAAATCTTTAGATAACTGAAATGCTATAAATATTTCCATATACAAATCAATGCAGAGTTTTATTGAGACGGGTTAAGACTAAGATTCAAGTTTATACTAGGGTTAGATAACCTAATATGACATGTATATCACATGGCTGATAAGGTAGTCCGTGCCGGATGAAATTCCTTATATGACATAATGCTTAAAATAATACATGTTAAAGGGGAGTTTATCAAATTTATCAATTGCTGCGGTAAAATATAGAATGTTTCTGATATAAATAACACCAAGATTTGTAACATTGTTTTGTTTTTAAACTTTTATACCACTTTTTAACTAGGACACTTAATCCGCCCAACCCTGTAAAAGAAGCAAAAAATTTTTAATGAGTTTTGGTGAAATCTAAAGAAAAAAAAAATTTCTTTTGTTTTTTTTTTATATTTAATTTGAATGCCTTAACACACAAAAAAAGAATTTTATTAAAGAAATTTTCGCAAAAAATGCACTTTAAAGTTTTTTTTACATTTGCTAGGTAATTTTTAGGTAATTTTTTGTCAGCCTCCCTAGCCTAGTTGGTAGTGACCCTACCTATGAAGCTGGAGGTTCTGGGTTCGAATCCCAGCGAGGGCATTATTTGTGTATTTATTTATCACAAATATTTGTTCCTTGGTCGTGGCTGTCTATGAATTTAAGTACCTATATGTATATATCTATTATATATGTCGTCGCCTAGTACCCACATCACAGGCCTTAATTGAGCTTACCGTGGGACTAGGTCGATTTGTGTAAGATGTCCTAATATATTTATTTATTTATTTAATTAAAGATTATTTTTTTGTTAATTTGATGTCTGTCAATTAAGTGTGACAAGACTAAGACAACACGGTGACAAAATTGTTTCCTAAAATGCGTTTATCATAGCGTAACGGTCTAACACGGTTTTAAGAAAAAATCTAATTTTCTCTTAAAATAGACTGAATCCAGAAAACTTCATAACTTTGACATTTATAACTTCAAATTTGGTCAGAAATCCGTTGTTGAAGTTTTTCCCTTTTCCTCATGGGCACATTGTATAATATATAGCTTTTACTAAGATCGAAATAAAAAGAGAGATACCTAGAGACCTACGGAATTGGGACCCTTTTGTCGATACATTCTGAAATCGATTAAACTGTAATACAAACATTCGTGCTAACTGAAAGTTTCAAGTTTACTTGAATATTGATAAGAATGATAAGTTTAGGTTCTATATTCAGTTTAAAAATGGACTCTCATCTACAACTCGGATATGATTACTGTCACAATGATCACTGGATACACGCTAAATATATCAGTTTTTTAATTGCCTGCCTGCTTATTAAATAATAATAATATTTTTGGAAAAGAAAAGGGATCTTGAAATAATCGATTTTCAAATGGGAAATCTATGAGCAGGTTGTATTTATTCTTCTAGTGATAATTCGGAGAAGGGTAGTGATAGTGACGTCACAGAATAAGTAAACTGTTTTTTTTTTCAATATTACTATTTATTAAATTACCTACCGTAAAACCATACAACTAGTCCAGTTCTACAACTTTACTATGGTCCACTAGTTCAACTCGTAATTAAGCATCAATGGAACTCTTTTACTTTAGTTTTATCTAAGTAGGTACACTAGGTACTAGTCATGTTGAAGTAAATTAGATATGCCTTCTGCGTTTTAATAGCAATGTAATTGTAAAGTCGTTGCTAACGCACATTCCACAGGCGTTTAATATTATGGAATTTAATCTTATGATGCATGTGAATGTGATATTTCACTAATTCTATTGAAATTAGTACATTCGCCATAATTGATCGTCACTCGTTTTCGATTTATTCATGTCATGACATATAAGGAAGTATTTAATTTAAAACTATACCTATCGTAAACAAACAGTCCAAACCTCTTAAGAGTAAGGAAAGAGGAATGTAATTAGGATGAACCAATTTGAAATGTAATTTATGTTATGATATAAACATATGTTGACATATCCTCTCCCAACTTATTACATTTAGATTTTACTTTAAAGGAACGGCTATATGAAGCGTAATTAAAAAAAAAACACTCTTTTACTCAACTCATCGTAAAATTTTCACTAACGTTAAACGTGCGTATTAGAACTATTAGAATACTAAATTCATAGTTAAAATATTACCTATGTTTATTGTAACTCATTCGCAGTTCGCTCATTTGAATGCAATTTAACGCCATCCAACTTTGCGGCACTTGAATGGGATCGTCTGCTTTCAAGCGTCAGTGCGGAAAACCCTCATAGAGTTATCCAGCCACTCCAGTCCCTCGCCGCATCGTCAAATCAGCTGTGCTATCTCAAGCACGAATCGATGCGGAAGGTCAACTGGCAGACAAGTCGCACCGCATGGCAACTGGCATGCCATTTCCTCTCGCCAGTCGCCACGCCAGTCGCCGACTAACCGCCGGCGCGCGCCGCCGCCCGCCGCGCTCTTGACGTTACTAAGAAAAATCAATGGATCCCTTCCCAAATAGGTTAACTGCATACCGCATTTTCTCAATGAAAATGTGCCATATGCTAGTGAAGTGATAGACCGCGCGCGTTTCGGTTTTCTTTCATGTTTTCTTGTGTGGTGTCATAATTTAAGTTTGATACGCGAATTTTCAAAGGTTTCCGTCTTATCTGAAAGCGCATACGTTTTAGGATGTTTTTGGTTTGTATTAAAATGCCGGTTACTTTTAAAGTGGTCGAGTTTGGTGGCAACTGGTTAAACAGTTAAGGTTCTGTTATTTGTTGATTTTATCGGATGCCATGGGAAGGTAAACACAGAGACGCCTACGTCTAGGCCTGCACTTGTCTAGCGAACTGGTTTTTATTGTATTTGTGACAATAGTGCCTATTGTTGAGCACTTTCTTTTCAGATAGACGTGTTGCGATAGGTACCTAAGGTGTTACGTATCCTGTAATTTATCGTGTCACGATTTATTCGATTCAACGCTATGTTCTTTTTTCCTTTGATGAGAACACTTAAAATTAAGTTACTTATTAATTTGCAAACCCATGTAAATGTTTGAATACCACAATCAAATTAATGTCTTCTTCTGACCTATCTTATCCACCTTAGAGGCTTTATAACATGAATCCATTCTTGCAAGCTCAGATTTACAGTTCATTTAAGACATCGGTTACGCGCTAATTCTGGCGTCATTTCAGTGCATCAGTCATATGGTCTTCGGACCTAAGGTAACGAACTGAAAGAGTAACTACATTAGTCTAGGTAGTCTGTCTACTGTAAAAAATTCTAGTTTTTTAGCTTTTTATCTTGGAACTAAGTCTTTAATCTTAACATAAGACTTTACTTTGAGACCTTATGGCATTGTAATAAAGTATACAACTGTTCACTCAGTTAGGTACATGCTTCACATACATAATTATGTTTGTTTAAGCCTATCTGACGCAAGTCAGGTGCATTTAATCGACTATATCTTGCGAGGTGAAAGGAGTACTCGTTTGGAATTTCGTCAGCTGTATTGTTTTGAAGATACAATAACCAGATGTAAATAAACATCGTTAGTCCGGATGTTTCCTTTGGAACATGTCAATATTCATAATTAAAAATGAAAATAGCAGGCGAAGTTTAGGTACTACAATTATCTTACTTTGTATAGTTTGTATAAGGTGAATCACAGGTGAATTTTTATTCACTTCGGCCTAACGTTAGGGGGTTAATTCTGAGGTCATATTGATGAACTTTTGCTGTGGAACCCACATTCGATTCGAGAAAAAAATGTGATGTTTCATACAAACCCTGAAATATTAGTAGGGGGAAATGTATGCAACATCAGATTTTTTTTCTCGAATCGGATATCGGTCCCACATTAAAAGTTCATAAATACGACCTCAGAATAACCCTCTTAAAATGGTGAATAAAAAATCGCCCTGTAGCTACGTCCGCGACTTCGTTTACATAGAACTCGTTAATACTGGGAATGCATATTGTCCGGGATAAAATCCATCCTATGTCCATATGATTTAAACTAATCGTCATAGGTACCTACCATGCAAATACCAAAAAAACCGTTTCAATACTTTCGCATTTACGATATTTATTACGGATTAAAAACAATAAATAAACTCTAATCCCAATATTATTATGGTATTAATTACAAATATTTACTCTACTGTAATGTAATATGTTACCTTATCTGGCTCACTATGAACTGTGAACTTTGGTAATAGAAATTCGTATCGGATTTAGACGACCATCAACAGCTTCATTAAAATCAGTTTTTCCTTCCTTACCTAATACATAAATTTTAATTGAATCATTCCCTATCGAACAATAGGAAATAAAATTATATTAGTGCTGGGGTTTTTCGTAATTTATTATGACAACTGATAATGATAATAAATTCTACGGAATCTTTTGGTGGCATGGTCTGGAAAAATTAAGACGGCCATATTTGTGCCGCTCGGAGGTAAAATTGTGGTGTAACTAAACGCTCTCAGGCTATCAATTATCAATACCAGCAATTAAGAACAATTAATTAAATTCAAATTCATTCAGTTGGTTATTTGATTACGCTCGCATTAAATACTCGTATATGTTTGGGCAGTCGTAACGACAATTTTATTTTACGTCATATATTACGTAGGTATATTGCACAAGCTCGAAACATTTTTATCCTAAAGAATCAAGAACCACGTCGCCATAGTACTTTCATTGGGGTGTTCGGAGTAAATATGAAAACTAGTGGCTCTGTCGCTTTACGCTGTAGGCGGAGGTCTCGCAAAGGTTTCGTTTTATTTCGAAATTGTTATAGTCAAAATATGTATGTACATTTAATTAACAAACTTGCAAAAGAAAAATTGACGTGTACCTATTGATATCCCGTATACGGGCATAACGGGCATCCAAATTTACTATATGAGCACAGCGGCCCTACTGCGAAAAACGAAATTCGTAAATTTCGAGGATTTTTCTCTGTCAGTAGGCCTGCTGAACAGACCGACATAATTATGAAACAATTGTGAGTGGTTTACTAAAATCGTCCCATTATGTCGCTTGCCAGGGCGCTTAGACGTTTAAATGTATTCATACAAGCCAATTCCGTCCATATGCTACCTACCTAATCGACAAATTGATGTGTTTAATACGAAAACGCTCACAATTATTGTCGAATCTGTAACGAAGACATTCGCTTTCTTTTGGGTAAAAAACACCCGTACATTCCTTCGCTCATCTCAAGCTACTCCGCTGTTCAGAGGCAATATTTATTTTATTTCAATTTAGCGCACTCAAAACTATAATTAGATTACTTGCAGTGAAGCCGATAATTTGTGGTTACACATTTAATAGCACTTACATAAACCCATGTAACGTGGATCTAATTACTGGCCAAAGAAAATAACACACCAAAATAGAAAGTGCATAATGCACGCTAGTTTCTTGTGCAACAGAGTGTACCTAAGGCAATTAAAACGTGCAAGACAGTGCACCCTTATTTGAGTGAGCGCCGCTAATGGGGTGGCAAGAGGTGGCACTATTTGGCGTAAACTGTAAAAATATGTTCATGTTTTTTATCCTCATACCTGAAGGCCGAGTGTAGGTGATAACTTATAAAAAAACATCTCGATCGCGTTAACGTTCATCGTCAATTTCATACAAATGACGATGAAAACGTAAACGCGATCGAAACGTGTTTTATAAGTTATCACCTACAATCGGTTTTCTGGTACATACGTGACAAGGTTTTAATTTGCGTCTGTAATTTCTTTAGTAATTTCATCTTACTAAGACGAGTCTAACAAGCCCAAACTTTATAAGGTTTTGTTGTTTCGTTCCCAAGTTCCTGTGGCCACCTTCTGACTCCATTTGACGCTGGTCAAATATATATGATATACTGCATAACGTCGGTTGACAAGCAAAACTCACTAAGTAACAAATACCTACTTGAAATAAAGCTCGTATCTCAGTACAGACATACAACGTTGCTAAGAGTAGTGATAGTTTTTATAATGACTTTTGCTTGTCAGCCGACGATAATTGTCATCCCAATTGCGTACCTACACATGTGTAGCGCATCGGTAGCCGGGAAGTGGTTGAAAAGTTAACTCGCAAGATTTGATTCCCGTAAAACAGTGGGATAGGAGAAACTACAACAGATAAAAGGTTCTAAAAATGGAATTGTGTTATGGAAAAACTCACTTGACTTCTAAAAGTCTTCCTCGTATATAAAGCCGTAAGGTTCTCTGAATTGAGAAATTTCCGAATTGTCACCAGTATCACCACCAATGAATAGCATCCAGTTAAGGCATTCCCTGCCAGGGGGCATAGCCTAGGCAACTTGTGTTAAGGGCACATGTGCGTTGGTGGTATGGTGGTGAATGTGGAATGGTGTTTGTTAACAAACCATCAAAGATGATTATTGTCAATGGTAAATCTTATGAGTAATGTTACTCCTAGTCTGCAATGTAATTTAAATTTATATTCACATCATTTGTTCTGCTGTAATATTTGAGTGGGTAAACAAAAACCTAGTATTGGCGAAAAATGACTACGCAGTTTAAACATTTGCAAATACAGCAGGCTATTAAAATAAGCCAAGTGTAATTTGTGCCTGTTAGACGTTAAACACATTTTTCTTCTAATTACAATGGCATAAGGTACAAAAATGTAGATGTTCTCAACGTTCACTTTACAAAACACTTAGCACTTTTCAAGGAATTGAATTATGTACCTATTGATAAACATGGCGAGCGCAGCGAAAAACATGAGTAATTTGACGTTTGTGTGATTTTCTTATTAGGTACGTCTATGCTCTGTTGTTTTTAGTGGGTAGCTGTGAGGTCGACAACGTCGTGAGTCGTGATATGACAGTAGACACTAACCGTGACATATTTTTAGTAATTTAATGCGGTTGTAGACAGATATTTGAACAAGATACCTACTACTAAGCAATCCTGACGAATGACTTGACAAATACGAGTATAATGATAATAGTGGAATTAGGCTGGATTTCGCAAGGTAGATTTTCTTCGGATCCTGGTAGTAAGACTCTGAACAATAATCTTCCATTTATTTCAAATAAGAATAAAATAAGAAGTAATGTAGACTGGATTTGTTTGCGCTTTGCCGATAATAGATTGAAATTTGAAGTGATCTCAATTGACTTTACCTCTAATTTTGGAAATAAAGTAAGCACGGTTGGTTTTCCAATGATTGTCTCCTAAGGGCACTGAACCCAAAACCAATTAAAGAATCCAATAACTAGTTGGTTGCGATTGCGAATCAAATTGTAGAAGATTGACGCTGGAAGGGCGTAAGTGTATGTTTAGCTGTTGATGCATAAGTCTTCTTTAAGTTATGGTCGTGACTTACGGTGCACTTTCACCATGGCACACGCAAGCATGCGATAATGTTCGATTTGTAGGAACATGGCGGATCTTGCTTAATTATTGTCGTGTTGATGGTGTTTTTGCATGAGAATCCTCCCGTTTTAAAAAGGTTGGAAACGCGTATGTTGGAGGCGTCAATGGTCTGCGGTAGCTGCGTACCGTGAGAAGTGATGGCGCGATGTAGTAGTACCGTTACATATCGTCATATTATAAATTTATAAAATAACATTTTTTTTTCACCTTCGGGTTATTCCGTTATTACCCTGAGACTATATTAAGGCATCCTTCTAAATATTAATTTCTCCCTAACAGTTTTTTTTCAAAATACTTATTCTTTAACTTTTATGCACGTCTAAATATCTTAGGATTTTGAATTAAAACTCGTGAATTAAGTATAAAAAATACCTTCAAAATTAGATGAAAATGTGGGCGCAAAATCTTGCTATGATTAGTCATAAATGAAAAAAAAAACACTGCCGGTGATGTATTCAAACTTCTTGGATATGGTGAAATTTGTTAGTTTAGTTAAGTATCGTTTCAGCATTTTGTCTGAAGTTGGTATATAGTTATTGATAAGACCAAAAGGGTTAAACAATACGTATCGGCTTGGTAAGTTAGGAGACTTTTATGAATAAGGGGGCTAGGTAAAAAAAAAAATATTATGATGGCCCTGTTAGGTCAGGGTTAAAACTGCAGAAGGATCTAGAATTTGAAAACCCAATCGAATCAGATTCCAGGTTCATTAAATCTATTTCAGAGTTTTAGTGCCGCGAACCGGACGAACTAGTCCTCAGCCATTAAACCCGCAATTCTTGCATTAAGCCTGCAAATAGAAGTTTTAAGGCCGGTAAATAATAATTACCAGCCATTTTAATTAGGTTTGTGAAATTCCTGTTCCATTTAATGCTTACAATAATGGACTATTAAATTATAATACAGCATACAAAGCTCTCAACCGAAATATAGTAACTTCTATTATTATTGCAACCTATACAAATATGCATTTTGTGTAGATTTAATTTAGTTACTCTCTTGATGGTCCTGTTTTAATTTCTTCGGGAACGTTCTGGCTTAAGAAGAATAAAATAGATAAATGGGTCGTTCTTGCGTTTCGTTCAAAAAACAACATTTTTTGAGAATCGTTTTTTTTTTCTTTTTTATGTCTTGTTGTTATATACTTAGATTGAAATACCCATTAATATAATAAATCAATAAAAGGCACATATATAACTATAACATTTATGAGTAAAAACGATGGAAAGGAATGAGCCCACCGAAGGCAATGAATTTTGCATGGAAAGTAATAAATACGCTTGGAAAGTAATGATAAACAAAGGGTATGATAATGAATTTAAGTGTAAGACGGTGAATTTAATTAATGTATATGTATACAAATATACATATTCAAATAATTCAACAAAAATGCTAAACAATATTATCACAATACATATAAAAAGATGTTTCTTGAAACACATAAAGAAAACAATATTAAGCAAAAAATTAAGCTCTCAATAAATTTTGGAGCATATTTAACAGCTCTAACAATAATAGTTATGTATTACACTTTAATAATGTGTAAATAGTGTAAAAACCCCTCAGAATCTGTTCCATTCTGTCATCACGATTGAATACCGACAAAAGCTTGGAGCAGGAGTGTGGTGATGAT
This sequence comes from Thaumatotibia leucotreta, assembly GCA_025490895.1. Classification (NCBI taxonomy): domain Eukaryota; kingdom Metazoa; phylum Arthropoda; class Insecta; order Lepidoptera; family Tortricidae; genus Thaumatotibia; species Thaumatotibia leucotreta. The sequence goes on along the minus strand of JALPQI010015782.1, from coordinate 5,151 downwards.
ATTTTTCAAAAAGGGTGACACCGCTCTACTGAAATATTACAGGCCATCTCACTCCTGAGCCATGTGTACAAGTTGTTCTCGAGAGTCATCACGAACCGTCTCGCACGTAGGCTGAATGACTTTCAACCTCCCGAACAAGCTGGTTTCCGAAAAGGTTTCAGCACCGTGGACCACATACATGCGTTGTGGCAGGTTATACAGAAAACGGAAGAATATAACCTGCCTCTGTGTCTAGCATTCGTGGACTACGAAAAAGCCTCGATTCGATCAAAATATGGGCTGTGCTGCAGTCTCTTCAGCGGTGCCAACTCGACTATCAGTACATCGAAGTATTGAAGTGCTTGTACAGAAACGCCACTATGTCGGTCCGCCTGCAAGACCAGAACTCGAAACCGATTCCAGTGCAGCGGGGTGTCAGACAAGGAGATGTAATATCCCTGTTCACCCAAAACTGTTCACCGCTGCACTGGAAGATGTTTTTAAGGTTATGGAGTGGGAAAGACGTGGCATCAATATAAACGGCGAGTACATCACGCAACGCACCTTCAATTTGCCGACGACATAGCCGTTATGGCTGAGACCGTTGAAGACCTCAGTGCAATGCTCGATGACCTCAGTAGAGCCTCCGGACGAGTTGGTATGAAGATGAATTTGGAAAAGACGAAAGTCATGTTCAATGCTCAAGTAGTACCATCTCCTGTTACAGTCGGAGGCTCTACTCTCGAAGTTGTTGACGAGTATGTCTACTGGGACAAACTGTTCAGTTAGGTAGGTCCAACTTTGTGAAAGAGGTAAATCGTCGAATCCGACTTGGCTGGGCAGCGTTCGGGAAGTGGCAAAAAGTCTTCTCATCGAATTTACCGCAGTGTCTTAAGTCAAAAGTCTTTGTCCAGTGTGTGTTGCCAGTGATGACTACGGTACGGAGACGTGGGCGCTCACTATGGGCCAGATCAAAAAGCTCAAAGTCACTGAAAGGGCAATGGAGAGAGCAATGCTCGGAGTTTTCTTGCGTGAGCGAATCAAAAACGAAGAGATCCGCAAGAGGACCAAAGTCACCGACATTGCTCTCAGAATTGCCAGACTTAAGTGGCAGTGTGCTGGGCACATCGCCAGAAGATCAGATGGCCGATGGGGCCAGAAATTGCTGGACTGGCGACCACGTACCGGAAGACGTAGTGTGGGCAGACCTCCCACAAGATGGTCCGATGACCTTGTCAAGGTCGCGGGAACCCGCTGGAAGCAAGCAGCGCAGAACCGGTCATATTGGCGATCATTGGGGGAGGCCTATGTCCAGCAATGAACGTTTTGTGGCTGAAATCGTCTTCATTGTTATTAGTACAGGAAGCACTGGTTATAGTTGTCTGCCCAAATCCAAAAGCTAATGTTCCAATGTGTTTTTGGTGATCACATGGAAGGTAGCTATTCAAGCAAATGAAACGGCTTAATGATCTTAAAGCCACACTGTACGGTAACTCTGTAGACCATAGCGCTTGGTGAACTTTAATGGTTTCTTTAAAAGCAGGCACGTTAGTTGGATTTTTTTTCTCTGGATGTCATCGTCGGGTATCACATATATCTTAATCCCTTGGACGCTGTCAGGAATTAATTTGACAAAATCTTCAAAACACCCGACGTCTCCAACAAATCGAACAAAGTCGTCTGCAGTTCTCTTAGTCATCGCCCCAATGCCATCAGCAGCGCCCTTTCCGTGGCCAGTTTCTTGGTAATTTCAACTTACAATAATTTTGAGCGAAGGAAACTGTAGGTGCAATTGCGCGATCATGTAGGATTAGCTGTATTACTACTCGTATAGCTGGTGATCTAGAGCAATTAAATACATCTTATATAAATAGAATTGTAAAATGTAGGTACTTAAAATTAATGGTTAAGAAAACACTCATCACTTTCCATTGCTGCTCATTCCTTTCCGTGAGTTTTTTTCACTAAATAGAAAGGAATGAATTGGAAAGTAATGAATATTTGATCTTAGAACGTTAATTACTTGTGTTTATCTAGTGTGATATCTATTGCATTTAATATTCAGGTAATAATTCATAATAAGAGTAGTAATCAGCTAAAACGCTTACAAAGAAAACAAAATTTACCGAATTGGCCCCCGGACAGTAATGAAGCCAACCTCGTGACAAAATTCTCTCCGCGTCACAATATCGTAATTTTTTTCTTATTGAGTGGAGCTAAGTCCGTCAGCATCAGAGTGCGCTGGCATACTAACCGGGGGGAAGACGTGCGAGCAGGACACAGGCCGTCAAAAGGGCCCGTGTTGTTCAAAACATGCATAGTCTTCATCGAGGAATGGAATGAAGATTTTGATGTGACAAAAGTAAAAGTTCGATTCTTGTAAGGTTCTAATTATCTTAAAAATATATGAGCGTAAATATTACTTTATTAATATATCACTTAACGCGACCAAAAGGTTATTAATGCGTTCAAATTAAAAACTAGTTCGTCATAAAATTTCAAAGTTTTGGAAAGGTAGTTAGACCCAGGAAAGTAATGAAGATTCACTATGTATTTTCCTATTTACTTAATAAGTACATATATATCTATATAAGTTTTTTATGGTACCGTATAGTCCATTTAGGCTTCTATACATCCAATAAAAAATGGTATCCATAATTGGTAAATTAATAGCACTTTTCACTTAGGAATAGTGATTTTAACGAAACGCAAGAACGACCCAAATATGTAAATTAAAAAAGCTCGACATTTTCCATACTACTGTTTTTACTACCGAATCTTAATAATGAATGCAAATGCAGTGCTGTTAGAATGCATTTGACATCCATCAAACAAATTTTCGTAGTACATCCCTAGTAAAGTGGTAGTATTTGGTACAAGTTTTCATAATAGCTACTCTGAGGCCTATAACTTCCAGATACTCACAAATGTTCGAATCCCGCAACCCTAACGCGAACTTCGAAAACAAATTTCGAGAACTTGTCTAGGTAACTATAATAACGCTTTTGTTTTAGTGACAGAGACAAATTTTAAAAATTTACGAATTTTTAATTAAAGGGCTGGCCCACTATTTTCGACAAAAATTGGTCGTGTGTGCAACCTAAGCTAAAAGAACGGTTATAGCACAGTTGTGTAGGCGATGGATCGTCGTTGCCACCGCTTCTCGACCGCTGGCGAGCTTTCGGCACCCATAAGCCCATAACCAAAAATAAACGAAACTTAAAAATTAAAAAAGCAACAAAAAAATACTTGACTGTTTATAAGTAACTTGTAGGGCATTTATTTGCTAGTTGTTTATAGAGTTAGAAAAACGTATTACTGTTCATGATTTGTATTTAACCCTGTATATGTATTATATTATATGCAATGCAAATATTAGCCATCCACATCCATTGGGTTCAGCCGACCGGCATTTTAGGACGTAAGCCTAAAACTATTATTTTCATTCTATGGCGCGTTCCAGGCCAACCCAATTAGTTAGCATTATCTATTTAGGATCAAAACCATTTTCTGCTTTATTTTGTTTACTATCTGGTGATAGTAAGTATTCTTAACTTATTTAAAATAATATACGGATATGGAGTAAGATTTATTCTGCTTTTACCCTACCTCCCCTAGAATCGTTTTCGTTTAGTATTGACGGGATTGAGCCATAGTATTTAACTCATTAAATGTTACTCCTAAATAAATGAGGCGATCAGCTCCCTGACAACTAGCCTTGTAGCCAGCGTCAGAAAATAATTTATTTTTGCGATTGCGAATTAAAAGCTCTGCAAGCGGCTGGAACAGAATGCGCTAGCGCAGCGTGCAGCGGGGTCAACGCATCAGCGCGTCAAACAAATCCCGCCGAGAATAACCCGTAGCCCTACCATGATCAACCGCTACTTTAACGCGCGTTTACGTTCTATCCTCGCATATTGGTGTGAGCGAGCCAAATAGAAAGTCTCTCTTCTTATGTTGCCATGCCCTATCGGGCGTCGGTGGCCACCTTTGCAATCTTCTCTGTTCTTGACCCGCCTTGTCAGCGTGACCGCGTCTTTGATGTTGATCCAGTTCTTGATGTTATCGGGCCAGGTCAACCTCCTTCTTCCCCTTCCCCGTTCTCCCTCTATTTTCAATAGAGGCGTTTGAAATGTGGCTGTACAAGCGTATGTTAAAAGGGTCCCCTTTAATATGCCTAATATTAATAGTCCTAATATGAATTCGCATAACGGATTTGGCATAAATAATTAAGCATAATATTGAATAGGCAAAATAATAAAATTCCATAATGCTTAATACGCATATTACTGATTACGCATAATTGAAATATGCATAACATTATTAAATATAACTTTATTCGTCCTAATATGGATTAGCATAAACTTAATTAGAAATCAAGTGAATGAGGCAGATCAGGGTAAAACCAAGACAGTAAGGTTAAGTTCAAAAGACTAATAAGCAGGAGCGACGAAGCGAAGTTGAAGCCTAGCTTTCGTCAATATCTCCTACACATCCTAATGAACACGTCAGATATAATCAATTAAATAAAACATTAGGTATTTAATAATCAATTTTATTTGTAAAAAAATCACATCTTGGTAAGCGCATGAGGCGCACAGTACAGAGTGTGTACCTATTTTAATGATGCTTGAAATAGGATCTAGGGAACCTATTTACCTATACCATGATTTCTACGATCACAAAACGATAACTGTATCCCGTATAAAATACACACGCCGTATTTATGAACATTTTAAAATAATCAATATTTACTACAAAAACATAAGTAGGTATACATGAATACATGTATGTCAGTCAATAAAATATGTCAAGACCTAAACATTAACTGTTATACCTACGCACAACGCACAAGTATAAAAAAGGCTGAACTAGTTTTAAATTGGAAGCAATATATATTATTACAATAATATTATTAATACGTACTAATCGACAGTAACTTGGCAAAAATATTAGGTATATACTCGTAGTATCGGTTTCGCTACGCAATCTATGATCGGTCATTACTCATTATTATTTTGTATATTATATTTTATACCTTTCATTAAGTATACCAATTAGTATTATGCTCATCCTAATTATTCCAAATCATCGTTATGATAGTTTACGTTATACGTAAATACATTATGCGTAATCGTTTATGCGAAATTATGCTTATGCCAATTAAATAGT
>JALPQI010015781.1:0-27465 GCA_025490895.1 Thaumatotibia leucotreta | reverse complement strand
TATCCATAGTTATCACGGGAGCCAGCACCAAGTTATGCTAATGGCTTGGAGAGATGTGATCGATGCTGCGGAGATAGGGCCTGCATTATACGGTAGCTGCGCGGGCGCGTTATTTATTACGCATGCGTAAGGTCGCCGATAATGAACTGCGTTTTCCGATATTCTACAGTCTGTGCAGAATGAGTAAGCTGAGTAAGTAGGTAGGCAAGAAGAAAAAGCAGGTTTATTTTACGGCAGTAAGAATACATTTGTCACCACTCCAACTCCTCCTTCGGGTGTCGTAAGAGTCGACTAAGGGATTGAAGTGTCACAAAGTGTCACTGTTTGACAAAATATTGATGATATACTGCCCAGTAGTAGCGTCCAGTGAACATAGTGGACACATTACTGCGATCGCCAATCCGCTTGCCCAGCGTGGCGATTATGGCAATTTACCTCCTAATGCGTCTATACGCATAGTTGTTAGGAGAGGCCTACGTCCAGCAGTGGATTATCATAGGCTGATGATGTATGATGATGTATGGGGTTAAATAAACATTCCCAAAATCATAGGAAGATCACTCGTATTAGCATCGTTTAAGTGTCATTTGCAGAAAAAGTGTACCTTAGGTATATATTAGGTGTATATTAGGTAAAGAAGTGTCTTCTTTTGAAATAAATCGGCGTTTTTTGACATTCGGAGCTATCCTAGTTAAGTACACCAGTACAATGGGACGTGACGTAATCGTGCAAACTTACGCTTAATATTATCCTGACGTTTCGAGCATGACGTTACACTCGTGGTCGCAGAAGTAAATACATATACAATTGTCAAACTGCTAGGTCTAAGAGAACATAAAAGGCATATCCTCAGTTGTCTAAACAACTTTGTTTCTGTCGTTGATGACAGGAGACATATTTAATATTTTACAATAAATTATGAGAAACAACAAATAATTGCTCGGGGTGCTCAATAAAGCGAGGGGATACTTTACTCCGGGGCAAAGACTTCTGTTATATAAGTCGCAAGTCAGACCCCATATGGAGTATTGCTGTCACCTCTGGGCAGGAGCACCTGTATACCAGCTTGCACCCTTTGACTCGGTTCAGAGACGAGCTGTCCGAATAGTCGACGATCCCAGACTCACAGGCGGTATTGAACCTTAAGTCTAAGGAGAGACTTCGCCTCCTTATGTGTGTTCTATCGTCTGTACAATGGGTTGTGCTCTGAAGAACTGTTCGACATGATGCCAACGTCCACTTTTCATCATCGCACCGCTCGCCACCGACTGGGCGCTCATCCTCACACCTTGCACCCTAAATGGTCGCGCCCCGTGCGGTTTCAGAGGAACTTCCTCCCGCGGACGGTCCGTCTGTGGAATGAGCTCCCTGCCGAGGTTTTCCCGTTGGACTACAGTATGGGGTTCTTCAAAATAGGAGTGTACAAGTTCTTATTGGGTCGGCAACACGCATGTGACACCCCTGGGGTTGCAAGCGCCCATAGGCTACGGTGACTGCTTTCCATCAGGCGGGCCGTATGCTTGTTTGCCACCGACGTGGTATTAAAAAAAAAAAAAAAAACAAACAAAAAAAAATTGGTAGTAGGTACTAGTCTGTGCAGAAAAGTTCCACTTTCAATGAATACGTTTACACTAGCTAAGTGCACTATTTGATTATATGAAGGGTTCACGGAAAGAACATGTCTAGTCAATTCAAATTACAGAAGGTAAAACCACCTTACTTTTAACAGAATAAGGTGTAAATTTACCCTGATTTTTTAAGCTTTGGACATGTTTTTCCGTGGACCCTTCATATGGTATACTCTAACAAACGGCAATGAAAGTACATGCATATTATCCATATTATATATTACGTTTACAAACATTTCACACTAATTCCACAATATCTTTTCAAATATCTCAAACGTCGTATTTTGACATTTATCCGTGACGTTAAAAAAGTTCGTGGCGCCGTTGTAACTCCACTGAATTAAAAAGACGCAAGTACGTTTACGCTATTTTATCTGCAACGGTATAAAACTAATACGTCTTTAAACAACAAGGTCTTATCTGCATCGTGGATCCATCAACACTTACGCTATTTTATACTTAATGTTTTTGTTTAAAAAAGGTCGTAAGTGCATCCATCAAGCAACAACCGTCGTCATTTTATGCTTAATGTTGTAGAATAATAAGAGCGTAAGAAGGTTGTGACATTAATATAGCTTACGTCCTTTCGCTTTAAAGGCGTAAAACTTGTATTAAATATGTGGATGAGCGGGGTCACAGAGGTCAGGCGATTTGAGAAGGGATTCCGCCGAGTGGAATGACTTCTACCAAGAGATATTTTGTATGTTGGTTCCGTATTTTACATAGACGTAACGAAGTCCCTCTTAAGTTAAGCTTAAACTGATTCAAGTATTTAGGTTGTTTATTGAAACTATTTAAGATAAAAATGTGCAAGAAAGTATGAAACGGAGTAATGCTGCCAAGTTCTTTAGGAAACGGTACGTATCATTCCTACAGTCGACTCTAGCCTTATATGCCGTGCTGTTCGCGGATACGGACTTCAAACCTACATCTTGTATACATAAGTTTATTTTCTTTATATAAAATATTGAATAACGAAAAAGTTTAATTTACTTTAAATGAATGTTTGGGCCCATAATCGCTGGGCAAGCGGATTGGCGGCTACGAGGTTTTCACTACGATGACGCTGATGCCCACCATCAATCCTCAAGCAATACCAATACTGAAATAATTATGCTCAACTTTATTTTATCAGAAGGTCGAGTGTAGATAATAACTTATAAAAAACGTCTCAATCGATCGCGTTTACGTTTTCATCGTCATTTGTATGAAATTAACGATGAAAACGTAAACGCGAGACGTTTTTTTATAAGTTATTACCTACAGTCGGCCTTCTGATGCCCATCATCAATCCTCTAGCAATACCTACCAATACAGAAATAATTATGCTTGACGGCGTAGGGCCCTTTATATCAGGTCCGGCCGAGCTATAGGGAGATGGTTTAGCTATCTACGCACTTATGCATGTAGGCATGGACTCATAATTGAAACACAACACACGTGACTTACTATGTTTTTTTTTTATTAATCTGGTTCGCAAGAGTTAAACCACTGTCTGAGAAGAACCAGGAAGAAACTCAGCGGGTTGTATTGTAATCTTTTCAAATCATTGGTATTTACAATTTTAGATAATCACAATAGGTAACACTTGAAACATTATTAATTAAAACATGATTAAACAACATACAAAACGACTGGAGAGTTCTAAGTTTGAGTCCATGCTTCACTAATATCAAAACACAAAGAAATAAAGTCTTTCATCAGGAAGAATGACTTTCTAAGTCATTCTTCCTTACCTTCCTTACGCGAATCAGAATGAATTGACTTTCCAATGTCTAAAGCAAGAATGACTTCTTTCTAAGTCTAACGCGCGAATGCCAATGCCTCCATGAACTGAATATACAAACGATACTCCTCCTGGAGTATGTGTGGCTGCTCCCGCGTTTCCGCTACTGCAGCTGTGGCCGGGTCGCATCCCACAAGGGTGGGACGGTCGTTGCACCGTCATTTGGGAACGGTGTTGAGAGGCTGTTGAAGGAAGATTTGCCATGGGCATGGCGAGAGAGAAAAATGATTTTGGTGATGATGATGCGGTAAAGGCAAGTTAAGGCAAGGCAAAGTTCGATCTGAGAGAGATCTGAAAGGGAAGACAGATGGAGAGAGTGAGGCTGGTGCTCGATGCTCGATGCGCGGCTGTCGGCGCGTCGCTAGCGGCAGAGCTGGCTCGTCGTTGAGAGTCTGCTGCTAGAGAGGAGAGAAAATGGTGACCCAGCGGGGGCACCCGGGCAGGGCCCCGCTGGGTCGAGAGAGAGAGCTGCTGGTGTCAGTCGTCTGGCGGCTGGTGGAGCAACGCTCGGGGGAGATCCCGAGCGTTGAAGTCAGGTGGCCTGACATAGTGGGGCGCAATGCCCTGGAGATGTTTGTGGACCGAGTTGTCCGCACGGTCATACATGACCCGTGCGAGCCTCTCGACAAACTTGTCCAGTTTGCGCCACTTCAGGCCCTGCTCGATAGAGGCATTGCGCACATAGCGCGGGGCTGCGACTATGGTGCGTAGCGCTTTGGACTCCACAGTCCAAAGCTTCTTCTTGGTGGACCTGGAACAGAAAGAATACCATGCAGGTGCGGCATAAGTTAGGCGAGACCGAACGTAGGCTTTGTAAAGCCCAAGTTTGGTTCGCAGAGGCAGCTTGCTGCAAAATAGTGGCCGGAGTTTGAAGCGAGCCACGTTCGCTCGTTGGACGGTCTCGGCAACGTGTGGCCCCATGCGCAGCCTCCTGTCGATGGTCACCCCCAGGTATTTCACTGTGGGTGCCCATGACAGTGGCTGACCTAGAAGGGAAGGAGGATCTGGTAGGGTCCGTTTACTACCAGTAATGAGAGTCTGAGTTTTACCCACGTTGACTGAAAGTCTCCACTTGGAGAGCCAGTCAGGGAGGGCGTTGAGAGTCGGCTGGATCTTGGCGACCGCGTGCCGCATCTTGTAGGAGCTGGCGAAGTAGGCTGCGTCATCTGCAAAGAGAGCGAGTTGTGTGTTGCCAACGACTGGTATGTCGTTGGTATACCACCCATAGCATGCTGGTGACAGGCAGCTCCCTTGCGGAACGCCGGCCAGGATGGGGCGCTCTTGGGAGAGGCTGCCCTCCACTTTGACGTGGAAGCGCCGCTCTGCCAGGAATGCAGCTATGAGCCTCACGATGCGGCGGGGTGCTGTGGACAGAGAAAGTTTATAAATTAGACCTTCGTGCCACACTCGGTCGAAGGCTTTCTCCATGTCCAATAGAACGGCCACGGTGAATTCCTTCTTGTTGAGTGCTGCACCCATGTGGTGCAGCACTCGAGTGAGTTGGAGAGTGGTGGAGTGGTGCGCCCTAAAACCGAATTGCTCCGGTCTAGGGGCAATGTGAGGACGGAGGTGTGTGAGCAACAACCTCTCGAATACTTTCGAGAGGGTGCTCAACAGCGTGATAGGCCGGTAGCTGTCCGGCCTAGTCGGGTCCTTCCCCGGCTTGGGCAGGGCAATGACTTGCCCTGCCTTCCAGGATGTCGGGTAGTGCCCCGATCGCATGATCCCATTGAACAGGTCAAAGTCAAAGTCAAAATATTCTTTATTCAATTAGGCCCAGCAACGAGCGCTTTTGAATCGTTAAACTAAATAGCGAATGAGAGAAAAAAAAACTACCTCCGGTTCTAACCCTACACCACTGCCTGAGAAGAATCCGGCAAGAAACTCAGCGGGACTTACTTTTTTCAAATAATAGTTTTATAACATCTTACGGCTAACATGCATTAATTAAAAACAAACATAAATTTGATTTAATATAAATACAGATATAGATGATATATATGCAGGCGCGCCACTGCCGCTAAAGTGTTTAGCGGCAGTTGGCGGAGAGCCATGTTTGGGATCAGATCGGGGCCGGGCGCCTTTCTGGGGTTGCAGTGATGCTTGATCGTCTGCTGGACCTGCGAAGGAGAGAAGAAAATTGGATCATCGTGTGGCAGTAAGGGCACGCTGAGATATTCTCGAACGCGCTCTTCGATGTCCGTGGTGTGCTGTTGGTTGGTGGCTGGATTGGGTTTGAATTGCTGCTCGAGACTGAGAGAGATTAACTCTGCTCGGTCTCGGGCAGCATATTGCAAGTGCCCATTGGCGTCCCGTAGCGGCCGCGCCGGCTCGGCGGTGTTGGTGAGTGCTCTGCATAACCTGTGGATAGAGGGAACATGATCAGAAACGTCATCAATATGCGCTTCCCAGCTTTCAGCGCGGTGCTCTCTGAGCTTTTCCCTAAGCAGTCGCTCAAGGCGGTTGAGCTCAGTCTTGAGGGACTGAGCTCTAAGCCTTTGCCACTGCCGTCTATACCATCGCTTTTTCTCCAAAAGCGCCTGAATTGGCCTTGGGAGAGGCTTGCGGCGGTCAGTGTGCGGGATCGTCTCTGCGGCTGTGTCGAGGGCCGCCCTGATGTGCCCGGTGATTGCGGCTGTTGCCTCCTCTACGTCTGCGGCTGTTGAGATGGGACCTGTGCGGGGAGTAATTACCAAGGCTTCTGAGAAAGCCTGCCAGTTGTAGCGGCGTCCCGGTCCTCTGGTGAGTCTCGATGTCGGTAGGTCGTCGATAGACAGCAGCACTGGTCGGTGGTCTGATGTGAGGTCGTCGAATACCTCGTGTCGCATGACAGAGTCGACCCCTCGAGAAACTGCGAAATCAATATTAGTACCTCTAGGGATACTGTTACCAACGACATGATCGCTGTAGTGGGTGGGGTAGAGGGCCCCACCCACTACGAGGTCCAGCTCGTCAACGAGCTGGTAGATGCGCGTGCCGGCCTGGGACTCGGCTGACGAGTTCCAGGCCGTTTGCTCGGCGTTGAAGTCCCCGGCCAGGATGGTCGGCACGGGGGAGTCGACCAGGAGCTGCGTCAGGTCGCTGCGCATGTCGGCAATGCGGCAGTATCCACAGGGCCTGTAAATAGAATACAGGCGTAAGTGGTGTTTCGTGAGGCTTATGTCTACCCCGAGGGCAGACATAGCTGAAAGGTGCTGCGGCGGGTCCACCAGTTGGTGGACGATGGTCCTCTTCACTAGGATGGCCAGTCCCCTGTAAGGACGGCCATCCGCTGCCTGCTCGTGTGTTCGGTACACGTTGTACCCTCCGATGCGGAACAGCGAGGATGCCTTGAGCATGGTCTCGCAGATCAGCATGATGTCGATGTCCTGGCTGTGAAAGAAATGGCGAATCTCATTAGTTTTTCCGGTTAGGGATTGAGCGTTCCAATACACAACACGTAAGGATGTACTACACATATTGGGATTGGTAATATGGATGGGGTAGCGTGGTAGTTCGGTTGGGGTCAACCAACTACATTAGCGCGAAAGTTGGTAAAGTCTCGGCTAGTACCTTTGTTACCGCTATAGAAATGGCCGAGGCCAAAGCGGCGAAGTGCGGCGGGATGTCCTGCTGGTCCGGCTGCGGCTGCTGCGTGCGGGCTGTGTTGGCGCGGCGCGGTGGCTGCGCTGACAGTCCTCCCGTGCGGGCCCTAGGGGGATTGGCTTGCGCCATGAGAGATTGCGGAGCGGACTCCGTAACCTCTCCCGACCTTACAGTGTGCCTGGTGTCAGGCCCCCTGCGTTGTTGCTGCCGTTGTTGTTGCTGCTGGATTGATATAAACACTGCGCTGTTCTCAAAAATTCTATGAATCGAAGTTGCGTTCCATAGGAACCAATGCCTCCATGAACAACGCTAGTGACCTTTTATACTGTCAGGTCATAAACTACCTGCTTCACAGGCGGGTAGATCTCAACTAGGGCTCTCGGTCGTGTCCGGGTTTCGTGTACCCGTTTCCGTGTACCCGTTTCTTTGCTACCGGGAAACGGGTTTCTTACCCGTTGGAAACGTTTAATTAGGAACCGTGTAATTAAGACACGGATACCCGAGTACCTGTGTCTGATCCGCCCTCAATGTGTAGTGGCAGTGGCAGTCTAAAATATAGGTACGATTTTATATTTGAACAAAGTATTGAACCGCATTTAACCTGCAATAAAGAAAATTTCTAGCTGCGTAATTCGTAAAAAACTGCGAATTTTTCAGTAGGTATTTTTTTGTTTCAGACTTTTTACTAATAAAAACATAGGTTTTTCGAATATTCAATTGTAATGGATCCGCAAGACTCAAGCTTGGAAAAGTTTCTAAGTAGATCCGCGGACCCTCGCTTGGAAACGTTTCTAAGTTGAAAACGTTTCTTGGCGTTTCGTGTCGTTCGGGTTCTTAGTACCGCCGGTGCTAAGGATTCGTGTACACGTGTCTGCGGGTAACACGGATACCGGTAGCCCTAATCTCAACCGGGTTTTATTATCTACCTGATGCATGGACCAAAGCAAAGACCACTCCAAGCAAAACATTGCTTATCGTTTTCTAGATATCGAACTCTTAACAAATTAATTGTAAACATTGCAAATAAGAATATTCTAATGTTCGACACTCGACGTGTCGCACAGCTCCGCGACGACTGAAGCATGTCTCCGACAATGCTCAACTTTATTTTATCTGAAGCCACAAAGTAATGTCAATGAGCGACAATCTCAAAAACACGACAAATCATTAAATGTCTCGTTATTTTCATCGTCCTCATTTTGAATGTAGCCCCAAGTAATCTCTCACTTACATACATTTGTAAAACACTCAGTGCCACTTACCAGTTATTCGTCTTGCGCGACGCTTTAGCAAATTAAAATAATTACCACTTACACTGCTGACTGGAGACGGGCTACTGTAACTGTTGTTCATAATTACACACCATACTATATTGTTAACTTCATTATCTGCATTAAATAATACATAGTCGTTTGATATGTATCTTTTAGCGTGGGCGCGCAATTTAGATTAAATAATTGACGTTGATCTACGTTGTATCACTTGTATCTGCCAATTGTGCCTCGAACTTGAGGGACATCATATTGCTGTGAAAGGAATTTTTGGTAGATACCTATTTGTAAACAACATTAAATCAAAATTCTTAAGATAAAGTAACATTAGCGTTTAACCTTTCACCATTATGTACTTTGAATGATACGTCGAATGACTTCCTAAGAATAATAAACACGCTTTAATCTAAAGAATTCCAGTTTTATGGTAACCGTTTTCCTTTAGTCACTTTGACACAGACTCGTCTTATATCGCTTATATGTATGGAATTCTGTATTTACGACTTTCATGCTTCTTCTACATGCTTTCACGTCTAGTATTTAGTAACCCCGAGTATAAAGGGTGTTCCAGTAAAACATTTACCATCTCTTACAATTGTAAGATTGTTCATGAATAAATGATGATGATGAATTACCTGGAATTCCGATGGCATTGCGTTTATAATGGGATTTTAAAGGCGAGAAGTACTTAACATCAATGTGACTTTAATGTGTAGACACACTGAGTGCACATAATATGTACAGTCGCCATCAGTTTTATCCGAGCGGTCACGGTGGCCAAAAATATCTGAGCCCGTACTCTAAAGCCATGACAATAAGAACCTCCTCAAATATTTCTGACAGTTCTAGCCGCTCCCATATATCTGATGGCTACTGTACATTTTCATTAGGTACTAGAAACTTTGTATGCCCTAGTATGCCTACCTACTTAATAAGTTTTCGCCAATAAAGTAGGTATTTAAATATAATAACATTTAATTAGGTAACCAAAAGCACGTAAAAAATCTGCAATGGGCATATTCTTTATTCCCAATTTGAACTGTCAATCTGAAAGGATGTCAAACTAAGTTTTCATGACAACATCTTTCAATCCAATACTGTCCGAAAAATGGTCTCTGCAAGCGGTATTCAATTCTCCATTTACGTCAATTGTTCACAAAGAATTCCGTATGATAAACATTCCTTGCGTTTTATTTTTAATCCGCCGTTACAACCACGTTTGTGGAAGAACGTCGCAACTACATTTGAAATTACAGCGCTTTTAAGCTGTCATAGAACGAAAACGCATATAACTATACTGTGACCCGCGTTCATGCTTCATAATAAAATTACGGATGCGACCAGAAATAACTTGGATTTTTTAGTAAATTTATTCCAAAAGTCGATAAAAATAGTAAAATTACTACTCTGCTGTTGTGCTGTACCTACACTTAAAGTTTTTTTTAATAGTTCGGCAACGCAAATGTTACTCCAGCTTCTTAGGTAGTGTCACCAAGCTACAGATGCACATTTAGGGTGAATATCTGAGCGTTTCAACCGCCTAATTTTGGTGGCATCGTTTTTGCCGAAGTTTCTATTCGTTACAATGTGTTACTTTGTCATTTGAAGGAGGCGCGATACCTTATACAAATTACGAAATGTAACATTAAGACGTTTAGAAACTTCGGCAAAAATGATGCCACCAAAATTAGGCGGTTGAAACGCTCAGATCACAGATGTCATATATACCATAGACCAAGCAAACGTATCTACTTAGCGTGTCAAATGAACTCAGTGAAATCCACTGAGTTGTCCGTCTTTAATCGCAGCTTGCAGCTTTCGGGCGTCAAATTTTGTAATTTGAAATGAACAAAAACATTAATAATGCCTCCTTAAGTAATATTAATTGCAACAACGCAATAAAATATGAATACTCAAGGGCCTGAGACATATTTTTAAAATCATAGGCAAGTAACAACTTCAGTACAAAATCTGACACGCTCGGCCACCATACAAATGAATGAACTTGTTTCTTCTATCCAAATCTAATTCTGTGGCTCAGATATTCACCCTTTAACACAAGAAACGGTTGTGAATTTAGAATGGAATGAATTTATGCAAGAACTGGACTCCGCCATAAAGCTCGAGGTATGAAAATGCATAATTGCGAGCAAGGTCCGGCGCGGAGGTCGTTCACGGACGTCCAGGCCACGAGCACGCGTTCAGGGCTCTTGTTACATAGGGTCACCATGTTTTGGGACTTTCTTTGGATATTCACTACAAACAAATTGTCGGTTGACAAGCAAACTCATTAGGTAGCCTGAAATAAAGCTCTGATTTAATACTGACATAAGAGGTTGCGAAGAGTGACTTTTATAGTGAATTTTGCCTGTCAACCGATGAAATAAAACATGGAAGCTGCACGTTATACTAAATGCATTTGTCAAAGATGTTGCCTTTCCCCAAAGCACAAGAAACAATCCTTGGTCGTGGTTGTCTGCTTATTAAACTATCTACCTATACAGGGTGGGTCGTGGAGCAATAGTGCTCAGCGTGGCCGTTTGGCCGTCCCGTCCCTAGTACCCTGTTCACTCTTGCTCCCAGATGCTTTGCTTGCTCACAACTCACAACCCAGATGTCACCCCGTATGTATCTATCTAATATATAAATCATATTTTACAGACAAACGGATCTTAATCGCATAAAATTACGTTTGATTATATCCTGACGACCCGTTTAAGACCCGTTTGTCTGTAAAATATGAGTGATAATCGTGAAAGTTTAAATCAATATAATATATAAATTGTTTAGAACCTACAACACTAGCCTTAATTGAGCCTAGTGGGAGTAGGTCGATTTGTGTAAGATTCATCATCTTCATCAGCCTATCTCAGTCCAACTCTAGACGTAGGCCTCTCCTATTAACTAGACGCATTATACGAGGTAAATGCCCATAATCGCCACGCTGGGCAAGCGGATTGGCGTTAGCAGTAATGTGTCCACGTAGCCCATCATCAATATTCTATCAAAGAATAGTTAGTGACACTTCAATCCCTTAGTCGACTCTTACGACACCCGTGGGAAGAGTTAGTATTTCTGTCATGATATTTATTTATTATTAAATGAAGGTACATCTACAGTACCTACACCGATCCCAAATTCTCCAAAGCAATGGTCACACTAAAGTTTACGACGGCGTAACACAAGCCGCATTGTTTTGTGCGCACGCGCCGAGGACGCGGCGCAGCCTTCGTTGCCAACGAAGGACGAATATATCGCCAGATATATCGAAACGGCTGAGGTGGTCATAAGTTTCTGAACAGTGTTCAGACAGTTTTTGATTCGTTTACTTCATATCTGTATGACATGGTTATTGATTTGGCGGCGGAGTTGGGTATAAAGTAATCCGATTACTCCTTCCGATTACTTTTGTATGTGTACTTTGTAATGTAGATTACAAAGTACACATACAAATGTAATGTAGATTACAAAGTACACAAACAAATGTAATTTAGAGAAAAAAAAATAGAGAAGTAATCAGATTAATTTTTACCCAACTATGTTTGGCGGTTTATGGGCATGGTCAGTTCAGAAGAACGAATCGTATGATTTCCTGTGGATTTCCTGCAATGGATCATTATTAATTAGTCACCCGACCCATTATACATGTACAGTCACGTCTAATAATATGTATACATTTCGGAACGTTTGTCAAAGGCATAATGATCAAAGTCGTATACATATTATTAGAGCCGACCGTACAATGCGCGTGTACTCGTAATTTAATTTGAAGACTCTGCTTGAATAATAATTTTTTGACCATCCCAGGTCTTTCTTTATGCTTAATTTCACAGATGAATTCATAATCGTTGTTGACAAAGGGACAGACTTAAGGAATTATAAAGAGAAAATCCACTGTCGTATTAGAGACACGTGTTAATGTTAATGATAATTTTACAAATTAATTTGTGAGCCTCTTTAGTAAAACGTCCCACTTTGTCACGAGCCATAAGGACGCTTAGACAGATAACTCATGCAAATATACAAGCTAATTACGTCCGTATGGTTAGCGAAAATTTTTAAGAGATGCGTTTAATAAAAATACTAACATTTGGTGGCCTAAATGTTACGTTTGCATACGCATCAACTATTTAATATGTTAAGGACAAATGCAAAGTATCAATGCGGAAATAATATTTAAAATGGCCGTTCCTCAGGGTGCGGCTCCACTGAGGCGGAGAGGACCGGAGATGTGCAAAATTAACCAATTACATTCTTCAAATTCAAAATTCGAAACCCTGTCATGCGGTCTCATTGACCAATTTTGCACATCTCCGCTCCTCTCCATCTCAGTGGAGCAGCACCCTTATACTCTGAAATGGGATTTTTTCATTTCTTATTAAAAGGTACGTATTTGCGCAAGTAGTACAGCAAAGTACCTTCTTATTTTCCATACGCCAATCCGGTTACTAACTAGACATTTACCCTAAGGGCGTGTAACTTGAAATTGCGTGTCATGGAATCTCGGAAACGCGAAATGGTAGAAAACAGATACATGTGATTATTGGATTATACCTTGACTGTCTCATTGATTACACGAGAAGTTGAAGAGTACGTAGATAGTTAGACACCTATAACGAAGTATAACGACGTAGGACGCATCATCATAGGTAAAACACCACTCAAGGTGGGCTTACACCAAACCAGCGAATGCTCATTCTATCCCCACTCTACGAAATTCGTTCGTTACACAAAAACTAATTCGTCAAAATTCGTTGATTTTGTACAGTGGGGGATAGAATGAGCATTCGCTCGTTTGGTGCAAACCGACCTTTAGTGAATGACATCGAGTTAGAACAATGAATTGCTGACGTAGAAAATACTTAGTTTTCCCAAAGGAACGTTGTTTTTACGTAGTTATACATCCGTCCTTCTATTTTGTTATGTTGATATTAAAACAGAGAGCTAAATACATTACTGTTTTTGACTCTTCAGTGATAGTAATAGATATTACTATAATATAGATTGATTTATTTTATGAAATGCTTAGAAAGTTTTACAAGTTCGAGGTAAAACCACCGTTACCTGTTCTAATCTATCTTCAGCATAATCTTTTGAAGTGATCTCATAAACGCATTGCCTCAAGGGCTGGTCGACTCTCTTCCAATTACTAAACCTAACTTATCACTCACATGTCAATACTCTAACAACATTGTAATAACGTCGATTATCGTGCGACAGAACAACACAACTTATCTTTAATAATTTCTGTTAAGGTCGTATCTGAACTAAAGTATTTTGCAGTTACGTCTATTCTGACTAGCATAGCAGAAAGCAACGAAGATTTACGAGCTGTTCAGCTGATGTACAAATTGCTGGGCCTAAGTAAATTGTATTGCGTATTGAGTAGTGCCCTGTGGCAGAGGAATACCTCAGTTGCTTAAAATGACGCATCTGCATAGTTTAACACGAGATGCGGCATTTTATTACAAAAAAGTTTAGAATACGCTTGCTCAATTGAAGAAAATACAATATGTAACAATTGAGTATTGGGCTTAGAAACCTATTTACGAACAAAGAGTCAAAAAAACTATATGTATTGGTATTTCTGCCAATATAAGTTAGGTATTGGCAATAAGAAAATGTGCTATGATATATTATTATGTTGAACCAGCATGCATCGATATATACCGATTATTAATTGACGGGTTCTCATAACAGGTACATCAGAATTTTATCATTAGATAATATTTACGCACAGTTCTTATAGTAAGTACATAAAGACCACAGAAATATCGTTATACTGATTGATAAATTAAATATACAGAAAAACGTTTTTGCAATACAGATTATAAAAGGACATTTGATGATATTCGACTATATAAAAAAACCATATAAAAAAACGAATGTATGGAATGCAACTCATTATTATCGATTGATGTGTTAAATTCCTTTCAAGTCCTGACGCAGTCACAATAAAGAACGACGTATCTGCAGCGTGCACTCAATTTAGATAGTCTCTTGTAAGCAACTATCAATGTAATATATTATCATTGGATATGCCAGACAATGGACGGATCAAATCCCACTCTAGACACAAACGTATGTTTTTTCTTACTATCATCAGCATGGCACGCGAATTCCAAGAACCCACGTTTCCCAGCAGTGGGTTCCACTTTTTTTATTACGCTCACAAGGGTTGCTTTTTTTTACCGCATTCCAGAGATGTTTATAATTGAAGGTCGCAGGTAGACGCTTTGCATCAATGCAATGCCGTTCCGTTTCTGAAACTGCGTTTTCTTCATAATCTATTGAAACATGCATCGTTTCAGACGTGATATTCATATTTTTGATTCATTCTGCTAGACTTTTTATTGAAATATTTTATGAACTCAATAATATATTGATAGGTATAATCGTGACTGGTTTTTCATTAACTTGCCTCATATTGTTATATTTGTAAGATTTTATTGCTATAATATTTAATTACTTCCGCATACCATCAAACACGTGTTTCCATATTCAATATAGGTATTGAATACTTGTCTTAAATTGTCTAAAATGTATCTTAGTAACAATTTGTAATATTTTACCAGTAAAATAACTAACTAACTGCTATACATAGTACCAGTACTATGTATAGCAGTTACGCCCTAATGTTCTAAAGTTGAGAGTTAAGGAATGTATGATTGATGTCATTTCGTATTTTGAAACGCAATTATGTTGTAATTGGCACTTTACAGGCAATCAGCGTGCCACATTGATAGGTTGATTACTAGGAAAATATTTATAGGGCCGTTTTGATTTCAATAACGAAACGGTTCACCAGATTTATTCTAAAGTTTTATAACTCGACTTTATTCTATATTCTATTTATTAATTTAAAAGGAGATGAAACAGAAACAGTCACATGAATACATCGTATTGGAGCGTTACTTACCTATACAGTATGATATTTGATGATATTTTCTTGATATTTCGTTACTTATCATGAATAACGTTGCAATCCAAAATAACACCTGGGTCGCGTTTTATGAATTTACAATTTTGCTGTTTGCCTCTCTTTCTAAATTCTAACCAATACGTGCGTGCGTTAGAGAGGCAAACAGCGAAATTGTAAAATATAACTTTATAAAACTCGAACCTGCTTGTTATTTCAATTCTAGTGCTTCGTTGTTACAATTTAAATTACGAAAAGGCAATATCTTGAAATGCAGCTTTATTCATGATACCTAAATATTCATGAAAAAACTTTTAATGGTATTATTACTCAATCCTATAATAAACAAATATGTTATATTTACACGTTTTGCTTACAATCAAGCTCAATTCTTAGTATTTTGTTTAGTAAAAAAGTACGATAGCTAATTGGTCTGGTCGCAAAGGGATTAGGAAGCCATGCCGATTGTTTTTTCGCAGCGTCTGATGTCGTAATCTATTGATTAAGAAACAATAAAAACTCCAGGAAGCTTAATGACTTCACTACATGTAGTTGCTCTAATCTTATCCAGATACATATATTTGTTTTTGTTTTATTACAAGCTTGTAAAACTTGACTCATGTCATGTTAAGTATTCCTTTATGTAGGTACGTCATTATAACAGATTTTTTTTACCTCTTGCCATTAGCGTGGTCACGTGACGTGAAATTATTCAATCTCGATTTAAACATCGTTACGGCGACATTGCAATGTACCTATTGGTGTCTGATAGACTTCACGTTAGTGGCAGAGGGTTAACAACCTAAGTAATGTCAGACTAATGTGTAAGATGTTCCAAGGTATTTATTTATTTATTCATATTTTAAATGGTAAAATAAAGCTGATTGCTTAAAAAAATGTCGGTTCTGCGTTTTCTTACGTCTACAGCACATTCCTGAGCCGTAACACCGGGAGCCGGGAGCCCCGGCCCAATAATAAGAATATGAGCGTAAAAAACGAATACATCAAACTTGGTTTCGTGCAGCCGAGGCTCTGTCATATTTTTTTACAACTTTTTTTACGACGTTTTCTCCTCTCACTCGAAGGATAATCGTGTGTAATGCTAGACTGACTTTAAAGTTTGGGTATTAGATGAATACTTTATTATTTAACCGTTTTGAGATGGAAATCGAGCTTATTTGAAAGAATTTCGTTTCGATACAATCTAGTGTGAAATAAAACGATGTCTGCGTGTTTTTATACGATAAAAGACGTACAAAACGAGTTTTTATTTACATGTTATGAATAATATTCGGTGCATTCTTTGTCAGTGAGCCTACCTTGATGGATGGGTTGTATGTCCTTCAAGTCTGTATGGGAGTAAATTGATTTACGCCTTTTATTGTAGAGGTTCTTTTGTCTACGCTTTTTAAACCGTATAGTTCTGATTTCCTGGTCGTATTTTAAGGTTCACGCCATGGAAAAAATTGTGTGATCAGGATCACATTTCCTAACATCTGCTCCGTTCTTTCGAATATGAAATTATACAATTTTCCTACATAGGTCTCAAAGATATGAATAGTATGTTAGCTATTTACTGTAATAACATAATAACTAAAATATTACAAATACTAAATGAAGGTAAATTGAATTTAAACTATAAATAATAACTGTCTGCGTTACATATTTACCATGCATATTAGGGCAGATCGAATTACAGATCATGATATATTATACTATTGAAGTCATACGGTAACAACAACCAAAATAACCGGTTTAACCCTTTAATGTCAATAAATAATAACATATTACATAATTTTCAACCATCTTTATGTATTTTTGTTCTACACAACGGCGAGGAGGCGAACACACGATTTGTTTAATTTGACCAGTGTAAAAATAATGCAAAATTGCTGCTATAATTTTATATTCTGACAGTATAGCAGAGTTGGGCAAAAAGTAATATGATTACTTCTATAAATTACATTTGTATGTATTAGGTACTTTGTAATAAATATTACAAAGTACCCATACAAAAGTAATCTCAAGGAGTAATCATATTACGTTTTGCCCAACTCTGCAGTATAGGTTCATTCAAAGTAGTCGTAGTTTTCGCTGTGCACTGATAGCGCTAACTGGCCGAGCGGTACCACGCGTTGCTTTACGAGCGCGAGGTCCGGGGTTCGAATCCGCATGGTTCCACAGATGGTGTACTATGTAGTCACTATCTTCTAAGAACATGCGATATTGAGAACTTGTGTTCCCTAATTGGTTATTTCTTCTATAGAAATAGTCTTAGAGGAATATTAGTGACATTTTTTGACACCGCCAAACTTTTTGTATTTTTTTAGCACCTTATGTTTTTATGTGATCCATGTTTTTTTTTTCGATTAATTTATTAAGGTATTATATTGTTGTAGGTTCCAATATTTAAATTCAACTTAAATATTTAGTTTCTTGTGAAATACCTACTAATAAAAAGCTCATTTTTTTACCTAAATATTTTATGCCTAGCCCTGTTGTGACTACATAACAAAAATGTGACATTTAGATAGAAGTTGAAAGAACAATAATATACTTAAGCATATAGTTCGTTATATCACGTTTTATTTAGCTGTAGTTCATTTATTCAAGTAGGTACCCTAGGAACGTGTCTTTACTTTACATTCTTTAGCAAAAGATACTTTACCCATAGACTTAAAAAATATTGTACGTATATGGTTTGCGCACCTCCTATACTAAATAATTACTAATTTACTGCCAAATTTAATAAATTTTCTTAGAATAATTTTCGTGCACCTGAAAATTGAAAAACGCTTGTAAGTTTTTAATTTACCACAATTTTCGCGCTATCTTGCCTCCGCCATATTATGTTGTAATGGTAATCATTTCTGTAATATGGTAATGCCAGCTCGTGGCTCGGCTTCTTGCCGAGATTGCTCGGACGGGCCGGTGGCTTGCGCCAGCGCACAGTGACCGTTTAGAGGCGGCACGTTCCATTTTTGAATTTATCACGTCGCCTCCGGTACTGTTTTGCCTAGTGCTAATACTATGCCGATAAAAATGTTGTCATAGAACTCCTACGCCAATGATACGCATGTGTAACTGAAGATATTCTACTCCTATGGCAGCGACACAACATTTGTGTTTAAAATGTTCGTATTTGTATGCCACTGGCATAAAAGTGAGAACTTGGTTAATATGCTAGTCCTGGAATGTGATTCTTTTGATCACGTTTGTGTGTTATCTTATTATTGGAGTAAGATTTTCGTGATCACAGACGCTGTGTCACCGTGGCCGAATAGGGTACAATCTGAAATAAAAGAACTCGATACGTCTAGATATATCCATATTCATATTATAAATGCGAATAAAATTCTGTCTATGAAAGGACATAGGATCGCGATAATAGCATCAAACCTGTGTGTGTGCAGCTAATACCAATCGAATCAATTAATACTTAAGGCTAAACTAGCAGTCGCAAAATAAAATGAAAAAAATTGAAGAACATTCTTAGGGTAGGTTAGAACCTTCTCAGGTTTTGCTTTACGGGCTTACGTCTTTTTGGGTTCAATTCCTTTGGATTATTACCTGAAATTAATAATATTAGAATTAGCAATATATCTTCTGCATATCGTTTATTCATTATTAATCATCATTTAGGGTATTTAGTATTCGAACCTATGATATTTGGTAGAAAGTCATACGCGCAGTTTATTAGGTACCTACCTACTAAATCTTTCGGCACGGCATCATAGCATAAAATTGAGTATCTAAAATCGTCTTGTTTCTACACTGAAGGTTAGGTAGGTAAGGTACTGATTGTTTAATTTTAATTTTATTTTCTTTAGCTGATTCCAAAACATGATATCACCAAAGAAATAAACAGTAATAACATGTACATATACTGAAATGAAATCGATATGCGCCAAGTTTTTACTAAACAATTTATCACCAGCGTACCCCTGTACTTTCTGTACCGATCTCCACAACCGTTACTCAACACGAAGCACTTAATATTATAAATAAAAGGTATGCAACAATAAGATACGTCCGATTGTACGCTCTATGGATCGCAACGCCCAAGGGTCGAGGCGTGAGGCATGTCAGGAATTTTAATCGCATCCAAGCCTCCGCCTCGGTCGAGAGCAATAAAAAAAAAAGACGCGGGCAGGTTGAATTTTGGTTATGGACGGACATTATCTAGCACCGACCAGCGACCTTCTTTTGTTTTTAATACGCGCCATTGTTTTGAATTTCGAATCGATTTTTGATCGATGAAACTCTAGCTCGGCGAATCGTATTCGGCTTGAAACCGCTTTCAGACCATTGACGTCATTGGTTTACAAACTAAAACTGAAGTCAACTTTGTGTTCAGTTAATATAGGTTAAGAGTCCCGAGCTGTTTGAGCTTGTTCTATATTCTGTGTTACAAAACTGTGGAATCGGTATTTAAATGTCGTATAAACCAGATTTTAACAAGCATTAGGTATCGATGAGAGACGTAAAATTAGTTTCGAAAAGCCACAAGAGCAAGCGAGATGATGATATTGAGGCTCGACCACGGGAGCAAGCGGGATGGTTGAGAGGCAGTGTTGGACCAAAACCGGTCCAAGGGAGGCAGATGCTCCGTAGAAACCCCCAGGCAAAGTTACCAACAATGAGAAAATAATTATTAAAAACATTTCCAGTGAATTTCTGATTTTGCTTTTTACGGGAGTGGGAGGATCGCCTCTCACATTTATTGCTTTAGGTAGTCCTTTTTGAGTTATAAATGTTTTAAACTGAAGCTTGAGTTTCCTGCAGCTGTCGTTCTTTGGAAAAAAAGTCGAAACTGAATGCGATCTTCCTTCATGTGGTTTCATTGCGTCATCGCAGAGATACCTACTAAAGTTTTTGAAACTTTTAGACCCTCCTTGATCTTATTGATTATTGGTCAAAGTTATTAAGTTTTGTGTTATTTTCTGCTCTGTACGATCACATAATATATCATACTGCTACAGATCGGAAGATCAGCGCTGGCTCACGCCAGCAACATGCGAGATGAGACCATTTTGTGGCACCTTTTCTTTTTCTTTTGTGTACTGTCATATCTACTTTGTCCTTTTAATATGTGTCACGAATAAATTATTTTCTATTTCTACAGAGTAACGTAAATCCTAAAGTTAATTCTACCTTTGCACAACGCTCAAGACCATTACTTTCACATACCAAAATATCCATCTTAATAGGCAATTTTACCATCTACAGTTGACGTACAGCAGGCAAGTAATTTGGCCCATTGCCTACAGGCTACATTCCGCCGCGTGGTATGCAAGTTTTTGCCATCTCTCTTCCAGGTAACAATCTAAAATTATGAGAACTAGGTTCACAAATTGCTTGTAGAGAGGTTCAGGTTCATTATAAAGAGATTTGGATATGTCGATGGTTAGGAGTGTAGGTGATTTGGTGGGCTTTATTTCTCGTTCGGCAGTGTCAAAATTTTGGGTTTTTATGCTCATTTCAAAGGATTTTGAGCACCATTAAAATACGATCATGAGCGCTCAGAGGCGTTTCAACCGGCCCACTTTGGTTTCGATGAATATGACAATTTTGAGACAAGAAAATAATTACGCGACACAACATTATACAACGGGTATGAAAATACAATGATTAATCAAAAAATCATATTGCATTTTTGGTGCGGTCTCGTTACGATCTAGTTGGTATTTTAAAAATCCGAGTGCTTATTTACTAATACGTGGTAGGCTAGGAAAAATGAGAACCATGCGAGTGACTCGTGAGAAGAACGTAGCACAGGGCCTTGATCTTGAGATATGCCTAGAAAAGTTTTTACTGTAGCGTTATGAAATTTATGAGAATATTTGAGATAGTTTAGAAATGAAGAAGGATATAAATAAAGAACGATAGATAATAATTAGCTTAAATGAAAAGTTAAAGTAATGTACTTACAAATTTTAAATATAATTGAAAGCATAAATTAAGAAAATTCTATATTAATAGCTCCAACGATTCATAGCATTTTTAGGAGGCAAGCATTTAGAAAAATGGTTACAGATTCTAGATACTTAACTTTATATTGATTCTGCAACACTTTCGCGCTATATTTTGCGCATTCCTTTTGTTTAGAATTAATCTAATTATCGTTTTTGTTATTTCAAAGAAATGAAACGTTTTTGTTGGGCAATCAAACGTATATTCAGCTAGATTTATAATACTTATGATATTTCCTTCTACCTTTCTCTAACATAGAACAGGTGTTCTGAATACATAGATATATACAGCCAGTATTCTTCTCGGATTAATGCTTTGGTTACAATACCCAGTCAGCGCAACGAAAGAAAACCGGCAAGTAGATGAGTCGCAAGACGGGATTGCAAATGCACGTAAAGGTATTCAGGAACAAAAATGCGCACAAATGCATCTACCTGCGGCGTGCCCCGCTGGGGTTGGTCTGCCGGAAGTATAAGGTAACATGTCAGTATGGGACTCTTAGTATGGAAGAGCCTTATTAAAGTTATGAAGTTAGAGTAGTGAGCGTTGGGATAATCGGTGGTTTTGACGATTAAAAATATCAAATGTACTTAGATTTATTCTTGAGCATAGAGCAGAGTAAACGAGAGACCAGGACCTTCCATAACCTCTTAAATGCGAATCTTCAGTTTATGAGTTTATACATATATTCTATGAAAGTGACTGACAAATCGTGACAGCGCATCAAGAGATCATGGTTAAAATACGTGAAAATTAAGTGAAACTCACATTGCATTGTCAAAAAATCAACCAACATTCTCATACTCGCACTGATAATTTAATATTTTGATTATTTTCATCATATTTATAAATTATCAAATCATAAAGAGATTTGAACACGAGTAAACATGAATAAAAGAATATTAACGTTGTATACGTTTAAAATATGAATAAAAATAACAAGGATCCAGTATGCCGAACACATACGTTACGATACGTTAAACGGATACGTTTTGTATGTACCCATGTACTAATAAACTGGACTCATTTTCCTTGCTACATAACTATATCAATAATGTTAGGAATGTTAACCACAGAGGAACGTATTAATACTAATTGCATATATTCTTAAGTGTGATGCTGATGCTAACTCCATCACATGTCAATAGAAACACACGTGAGACCTATTTAGGTACAATCAATCAAATGTGTTCGTTCAAAGCATTGTTTATAAATCTGGGATATTCGTTTTAAACGAACATTTGAAATGCAACATCATAATAATATCATAATACCTAATCATAGCTCTACTTAAAAATGTATAGGTATAATTAACTTTAAGCAAAAATTGTATATAGGTAGATAATATTTGGTGGAACTGCTGGTTAAAGTAAACATCGGAATTTCTCATTTTTCTGGGTGAATATCTGAGCGTTCCAACCGCCTAATTTTGGTGGCATCATTTCTGCCTAAGTTTCTAAACGTCTCAATGTTATACTTTCGTTATTTTATATCAGGTACCGTGCCTCCTTCAAATGACCAAGTAGCACATTGTAACGAATATAAACTTTGGCAAAAATGATGCCACCAAAATTAGGCGGTTGAAACGCTCAGAAATTCACCCTTCTATGAAACATCCCGTTTGGATTCTATTTATTCAGGGGTTTCAAGTGCCTAACATTGACTAGCAATTTATGACCCTGCTTAGTGACGCACTCTGGTTTACCGGAAAATGTGAGAAAAGTCGCGTACGGGCAACAACGTGATGCATGTGCTACTACTGCGCTTCTTGCATTCCGCCGCGCGGCAGCTTTGCCAGGACTGCTGCATTTCTTGCTAACTAGCCCTGTATAATTATGAGCACATACCAGTATATACAATTACCATATCTAATAAAAATCCACCTACGTTTACAAACTATAGTAAAGAGCATGTTTAATTTGGTTGAGTAGGTTAGATTTTTAAAAATCAGAACTAGTGACGGTGTCGACACTGTCGACAGAGCGGAGACTCAGGTAGAATAATTAGACCTTCTCTGATTTATCCACAAATTGGTACCCAAATGGGTATGATGTTTATACGAATGTAGTCGTTCGCGTGCGAGGACACGGGCGAGGTCACCGGGAGTCCGTTACAGTCCGTCCAGCCCGACACCTCTTCTCCGAACTTATTACGACAGATGGCCGACTCGGGAAGGCGGGAGCCCGGCCCGGAGAGATCGACCTCCGAAATGCGCCCGAGATCGCATTCTTTCGGCGGTGCGGGCGCATTCCACTGCGCGCCGAGCTCCGCGCTGCGTCAGTCGACGCGCGCCCTTTTGGGGGTTAAGATGTGTCCGTCGCGGTCGCTCAAAATGTGGTCCCAACCGCCCGTTCCCGAACTCGAGCCCTTCCGAGAGCGCGCGGCCACCGTCAGCGCCTGGTGCAAAGGCTGCTTCGGCAACCAAGTAGCGAAGATGGTCCGCGAGCCTGAATACGGCGTCCGCGTCGATCCTACGTCCACCCGGCCGGCCGGCTTGCGCGTGCGCGACGAACCGCAGTACCAAAACTTGGAAGAGCTGCGCAAGCGACCCGAGTACGCTAATCTAGACGAGATCAGTCGCGAGTTCGGTTACCGCCTCTGCCCTGAAGGACAGAATTTAGAGGACGAAGCGATCTATGAGAACATTTTGTCGGTGCGTCAAATACGATCCGCGGAAGTGAGATTAGTGCCGATGTCTGAAGTGCCTTTTTTACGAGGGACAAGGATACGTGGCTACGCAGGTTCTGAGCAGGAATGGAACGTTCCCGCAGTGTCCACCTCACACTTGGAGTCGGCTGCACCATGCTGTTCGGCATACTGGATCCTTGAGGGTCTTTACTGTAAATATCCAATGTTATAGGAATCCAAGGTAGATCTTCTTATATGGAAGGTTTGTCTACGGTTTCCATGTTTAAATTTTTCTCATAGACTCAATTCAATACTTTTTCAGGAAATTCTAGGACAGTATCTAAAAATGTTCACATTAGTTTTCATATTCTCTGTCAAAGTTTTTTCGATCTAACTCTGCTTTAAGTTATATTTTTACTAAAGTATCTACTCCATTTTACATAAAACAAACATGACTATCGATTGGCATCAGAAGTTTTCGATAACGTTTCGATACCCGATCGGCCGCAGGATGTACCCGTATGAAATGATGTAGTTGCTTTTTTTACACGCATTCCAATCAAAAACTCGTTGCTCAGTAGGTATAACTATGTATACCCACCGCTGTAGTTAGTCGGACCAAGTTTTTTATGCAGTCGCCTCGTCACTCCACACCATTGCGTCCCCCTAAACACGATGGTAGTGATTCTAATTACGATCACCGGCGAATTTCAGCGGGTGCAAAGAAATGTTGGTTAATGAAACACACAAAAAATTGAGCCAAGGAATTTTGCTCTAATGACTTGTTAAATTTGGAGTTGGTGAATTTCGTGAGGAGTTGCGAAGTGTATGACCCGGTGTTTTCTTTAGAACTGTGAATTTGTTAATGTCAGTTCTGACCGTAAAATTAATAATTGTTAAAATCGGACTTGACACCCATTAATTCTCGATTTGCTCTTTTGGATGCAAATGAGGGGTCTTGATGGATGGGCCTTTTTGTTTTAAGGCTTTTAAAATTCCGAATTTGACAAATAGGTTTTAATTCAAGTCTTGAGCTGAATTTAGGATGCCTGGATTGAATCAGGTACACAGGTCAAATGACCATCACGGCAGATAATTTGATCAATAAAATATATTACTTTGTATGTCTTGTTGGATATATTTAAACTTTACTTGAGGCCATTAAAATAACTTTTTACGGCCTGGATATTTATAACGCAATTTGACCCTATCGGAAATCAAATACTCGAGCTCTTTTCTTTGGAAAAGTAAGGTCGTGTAAAACTACATGCTTATTTTACAATTTAAATAATATGTTTTTCGCGTAGAGCAAAGCGTAAAGAATTCAGCAGTTTTGAACTTCAGCGGTACCTAGTAACCGTGTATTATATTACTGTTTCATAAATTTCTGCGTGTTTTTAATTTATAATCGCAAAATTTTCTAAAAATAGAACGACATATACTAAAGATTTGTTCCGAATTGATGGATACACCAAAAATTTTGGACATGTTAATAACACAAAAATGGACAAACAAAACTAAGCGGCATTCTAAGTTAGGAGACGTTTATGAAAAAGGGGGTAAGTATATAAAACAGTTTGATGATGGGCAGCAGCGTCATTATAGAGGACACATTACTGCGAACGCCAATCCGCTTGCCCAGTGTGGCGATTATGGGCATTTACCTCCTAATGCGTCTATGTATACGCATAGTTAACAGGAGAGGCCTATCATAGGCTTATGATGATGATGATGAGGTATATCACTATGTTAAGGTCTGCGGCTCGAAAATCAAGATAATACACTCCCGGTCAAAAAATATGGTTCGGGTGTAATTTTTCATAAAAAATACTGCGAACGGGCTAACTTCAAAGAGTCTTTCAATATTTACAGGATAGGTAGAATCCTTTTAACGTCAGTTTTTATTGTAATTTTCCTGAATGAATCATACAATCCAAAAAAAATATCGTTAGGTAGATTGGTGTAGGCCCAATATTAGTGGTTAAAACAACCGCCAAAAATGTATGAAAAAAGGGGCTTTTTAATCATGACTTAGGTACTATTTTTATATTCACGGATTAATTGGATGATAAAGTTAACATGTTTTTTGGATTGGATAAAAAAATCAGGGAAATTCCAATACATTTTGGTATTAAATTGGTGTGTATTTTTCCTATGAAAAATTAAACCCGACGCGTAAACTTTGATTTGAGAGTTTAATTGCGATAGCTAATCAACACAATACATGAATATCACTGAACACAGCCATATTATTATAAATATGTACATTTTATATTGTTACAATATTAACGCACATACATAATGGTGTACTTACTAGTACATTAAACTAATACCTATACATTAAAGTCCATTAAACTGAATTTGCATTGTACGTGCAGAGCATGTCATAACATAATATATGAGGAGTAGCGATTTACTGAAGTTGTCAATAAATTAAATTTATATTCGACTTAGAAAAGTACTATAATTAAAAATATCACAGGAAAATCCTTGTAAAAATTCTTATTTTAGAAATACAAAACCATGTCTTATTGTTAGGGTTCCATAGACAGACTACAAAAATAGAACACTTGTAGATTCGTTACATCGGTCCGTTCTTCATTTATGATCGAAAAACACATTAATTTAATTTTAAAACAATTCACGTACTTTTTTCTGTATTGCATATCTGTGGGACATCCTGTGTATAGGTCGAATCCATTTTCAGATAATTAACTTTCTGTATTATATATTTCTAGCTATACATGGTGTCTTCAGAGACGTGCTCAGATTTTATTAACCCCACTAACAACTACTAGCATCTGAATTCCCGGGTCTCGTTAAAAACAGACAACTTTTTTCAACTCAAAAATCTACTGGGTGTCGTAGATTGCAACGTTTAATGCAATTCTTTTAAATACTATAGGTAAATTTGCATTAAAATTTCGAAGGTTTCGCCGTATCAAGATTCTAACATTCTGTCTCTCTTTGTCAACAGGCCAAGAAGGAGATGTACGATGTCAAGAAGCAGAGGCTATGCTTAGCGCAGGACGAATACAAACATCTGAACAATGCCCTGTCTACGCTGGCTGCTTCTCGGACGAGCTGTGAGTATTCTGTCATTTCCCTTTTTTAAGGAATCAAGGGATATTTTGTTACATTTTTTCACTCAAGAGCAAAATCTTCTCTACGAGCCAATCTGTACTCTGGCCAGCTCGCCAGTAGAAAAAGGTGAAACTCTAAAAAAAAATGTATGTCACTGGGGACAACGATAATATAAAGTTTAGACATTGGTACCTACATTCGTAATAGTACATTGTGCATCTAGGGAGGTATATAAGTACGGTATTACTAACGAGAGTGTTTGAAGCGCGACACCGTAGGCGGAGGGCTTTTAATGACTCGAGTGAGTATTCCGCCTATGGACCTATCACACTTGCGAGCAAAAAAATTTGTTTTATGACAAAATATATTTTCTACTCCCGCAATGCATGCAAGCAATGGCGAGCTTAGAAAGCAAGTGTGCTGAAAAAGTATTTTTTGTTAATCACTAGTAACTATTTATTACACCAACATTATTTATTACATACCTACATAATTTACTATATTAAATGCACCATGGGAATATAGACCTTGGTAATCACATAAGGATACAAGTCCAGTGGTTTCTGTTTCAAGATGGGCGATTGTAATAGT
>JALPQI010015780.1:0-27945 GCA_025490895.1 Thaumatotibia leucotreta | reverse complement strand
AAACACGAGGCCAGTAGGATCGCAAACTGCCGCGAACTTCGAAATTCGTTTTCGAGGATTTTTCTCTGTCAATCCAACGAAGGCGTCATTAGAGTGACAGAGACAAATCTTCGAAAATTGCGTATTTCGAAGTTTGTGGCAGAGCCTCAGCACGTTTGCATATCGTCGAGGATAGTGCAATTCCGCGTAACTAAAAAAATCAATTAGAGCCAATTTGAGTGTGAATTGTTTGATGTTTGAGGGTGAATAGGTGAATATCTGAGCGTTTCGACCGCCTAATTTTGGTGGCATCGTCATTTGTATAAGGTACCGTGCCTGCGCCAGGTGGCAAAATTAATACCAACAAAATTAGACGGTTGAAACGCTCAGATATTCACCCCTGAGCGTTTCGACAGCCTAATTTTGGTGGCATCGTCATTTGTATAAGGTACCGTGCCTGCGCCAGGTGGCAAAATGAATGCCACCAAAATTAGACGGTTGAAACGCTCAGGGGTGAATATCTGAGCGTTTCGACCGCCTAATTTTGGTGGCATTATTTTTGCCGAAGTTTCTATTCGTTACAATGTGCTACTTTGTCATTTGAAGGAGACATTGTACCTTATTATACAAATGACGAAGTATAAAATTGAGATGTTTAGAAACTTCGGCAAAAATAATGCCAGCAAAATTAGGCGGTTGAAACGCTCAGATATTCACCCTTGAACTGTAGCTGCTTTGGTGTTTATGCGGTAAGTATTGCACTATTACTTATGTGCAATACTGACGTATGACAATATTGACGTATTAGGAGAAGATTCCCATGATCGCTACCCTGGGCAAGCGGGCTGGCGATCGCAGTACCACTATCATATGATGATTATGATGATCGGTTTTTTGGATTCTTCCTCGGGAGATTTTGTGAATACAAAAATGACGGGTGTGACTCTGTGACTATAACATTTACTGAAAAGAAACAGAACAATAAAATATGAGTAGTTATATTTGGGAAATCCTTATTATTTTGATTTATGAATATATTTGAGTAATCACGTGATGTCTTTTCGGACCCCTCCCCCATAAGTGATCATTCGTGATAGTTTTCGTCGTTTTATGTTATTAGTGTTATTACTAAAAATTATGAATGAACTGACAGGCGACTTGGAAAGATGTGTTGGCCCTACTGAGGACAACAGACAAAATAAAATAAAAAATGCAAGTTGCTTCCTCGACTTATCTATCTCCTCTAATAATAAACATATAGTAAGCAAGTTTTCGAATTTATATTGAGAAAAGTAAACTACAAAATTAGGTAAATACGTATCAGTGTTTCCACAGGTTAAAAAACATACAAGGGAATCACGGGGTGAAATAAAGTCGTGAACCCAAATATATCTGAACTAGCGTTGAAAATTTCCAGATTTAATCCCATTTCTTTCCAAACAGCTCGTTTTTACCCGGAATTTTTCGAAAAAATCAATAAAATTTTCCACGCAACAGATTTAATTTTCACTTATGCCAGGAGAATGCGATGTCACCGAGGAATAATAAATAAAAACAGATGACAAGGAGTTACAGTGACAGTGACATTGATTGTTTCTGTAAAAACCCAGAAAAAACGAAGTTTTCATACATTCCCGAAAAAAAAAACATTTGATTTTTTCCGATATTTTCAACGCTAATCCCGACCCCGTAATGCCAGGGATGTCAAACAACATTTTTTTTTCCTG
Organism: Thaumatotibia leucotreta; assembly: GCA_025490895.1. Classification (NCBI taxonomy): domain Eukaryota; kingdom Metazoa; phylum Arthropoda; class Insecta; order Lepidoptera; family Tortricidae; genus Thaumatotibia; species Thaumatotibia leucotreta. The sequence goes on along the minus strand of JALPQI010015780.1, from coordinate 26,239 downwards.
CTTTTTTTTCTGCTTAATTCATATTAAGGTATTTCTGATATCTGATACTTTATTACTCTTATTAGATACACTTGTCCGCAAGTAGCCTTCATTTCTGATCACGCTAACTTCCATTATAATCAGTTTAAATAGGTATTTTTCTTTTCGGCACGCGTGATCAACCCACTGTCAGTTCGACTAATATTTAATAATGCAATCTTTACTCGCTAAAATATTCTAATTAAGACTTCGATCCGCGCCGCTGCAATCGAAGTGCAATCTGCATATAATCGCGGGCTGTCAATCATAATAAAGCATCTTGGCATTAATCGGGTATTAGTGCTCAAAGCGCCACCGTCTCTCATAAATATGTGTCCTACGCGTTTTATGATGCGTATAGACCTGCGTCGGGTATTATCAAACCGCGATTAGAATGGGATTCGGATGTACTGTTGACACAACAGTGTACAAGTCAATCTATGATATATTCACAGTTATATTTAGATATTCATAGTTTTCGTGCACAGACTTACAGACATTAGATTAATCAATCACTCACTACATCTATAAACAACTCTTTTCTAGATAAAATTTTGTGTCATTTGTTGTGTCAACAGTACTTTTGAATCCCTTTCTCATTCCGGTTTGATAATATAAAAGTGTAAAGGCCCGGCCACGACATTGGTCTAAGGCGACAAGCGGCGAGGGAGTCCATGAGTTGGAGCGTGATGCCGATATGTGAACTCTCTCTCGCACGTATTGTTTTCCGCTAAGCCGGTCGCCTTAGACCAATGTCGTGGCCGCGGCTTAAGGCTTGAGTGGTGAGCGTCGGACGGAGGACCGATGACCGGTGGGGTCGGCGTGTTCTCGAGTGGCGACCACGCACTGGACGGCGCAGCGTGGGAAGGCCCCCCACAAGATGGAGCGACGACCTGGTAAAGGTTGCGGGTGTCCAATGGATGCGGACAGCTCACGACCGATCTTTGTGGAACTCTCTGGGGGAGGCCTATGTCCAGCAGTGGACGTCAATTGGCTGATGATGATGATGATGATGGTGAGCGTCGAGCGGCGCGTCCAGCGGGGCGTGTAGCGGTGTATTGAGCGTCCAAGGGATTTGAACAGCGTGCACTCAGGCCACACCCATACGTTTGCATTTCGTCAGTTGACAAGCAAAACTCACTAAGTAACAAATACTTGAAATAAAGCTCCTATCTCAGCAGTGTTATTCACTAAGGAAACCACCTTGCTATCAGCGCTGCGGCAGCGTCGAGTCTAAAAATGGTATTCACTAATGCACTTTAAACGACACTAGCGCTCGGCGACGAATGCGGCGTGAGCTGGAACTACACTGCGTCGAGAGTTACCGCCTACAGTTCGACGACGAGCAGTTCTACGTTAGTGAATACCGTTTTTTGCAGCGCTGCGCTCGACGTCGAAGTGAAGGCTGTCTCGTCGTCGATCTCGTTGATGAACGCAGCGTCGAATGTGTGAATAAGAGAATAGCATAGCAGTTCTGATTTAATACTGACATAAGAGGTTGCTAAGAGTAGTGACAGTTTTTATAGTGAATTTTGCTTGTCAGCCGACGATTTGTTTGACATGGACGCCCCGCTAAAACGTGTGTGTGGTCTTGAAACTTGTGTACGGTTATAAAATGCGCAAAAAATTAATAAGTTCATAACTCATGAAGATATTGCTAGTTTTGTACAGAAAAAGAAATTATTTATGGTTTGAAAACCCAAAAAAGATGTCAACCATAACTTAAATATAAGCGGCAATACATAGCTCATAAATATTAATAATAGACTTAACCAAATTATATTTTAAGCAAAAAGTATTAATAATTCTAAAATACAATAGTTTCAGCCAATATTAGAAGATTACGAGTAGGAGTAAGAATACCTACATGTATTCAATTTGATACATTTCAAGAGTCTAAAATGTAAGGTACGCGAGTGTATACTCAATTTTATCTCAAATGCAAATAAAATCTGATACATAAGTAGCGATTCAATAATGGTTCAATTTTATTGTTTCAATTAAGGATGTCGTTGAATATTTGCAATTCAGAAACAGCGTTACAGGTTCGAACATTAATTATGGGCTGATACTAAATCATTGGCGAAGGAGGAAGATATCGTTAGTATAACTTTATTAGTATGACGAGGAAGATATTGTTTATACAGAAGAATCATTAGCATTTCTGCGTACATAAATAATATAAAATACGAGGAGTAAAGCATTAATAAGTTTTAACATTATAGGTACATGGTGGATAATGAGTAACCCGACAAACTTGAAGGGTGTATTCCACCACCACATGCCACATTTTGAGACAATACTGTCATATGAACTTTTCTAGATTCGGCTTAGTTTGAGAGATAAATGTTTTTCAAAAAAGTATTTTAACCATAATTCACTGAAAAATACCTGCACAATTAAAAGCAAATGAGAAAAAGTTTCAGAAAAAAATTTATTAAACAAAATTGTAAAACACTCAAATTCAAAAAAACATAAAAAAAGTAAAAAAAAATTTTTTTGTCCGAAAATAACATATGTCATGTAACATTTTTTAATTATTTCGACATCAAAAACGCATTGATAAAGTCTGTCGGGTTACTCATGACATGACACCCTTTTGTATTCCTATGTAGTAGTACCTAGACCCAGCCTACCAGTAGCCATTTTATACCCAGTAAGTATAAAATGGACGTAAATAAAAATTTTCTATAGGCCACCAACGATTCGTTGCCGCCTTTTCTACTGATAAGTTAGTTGGCTAAACTATACCTAGGTATACCATTCGTCTATAATGTAAAAAAAATACACAAACCTAAAAACTTGCATTATTCCATAATCACGCAGTTTTGAATGCAATTTTGGTTTTATCATCAACTTAAAACCTTAAACCTTGAGTTCCCATTCGTTCGTAGTTAATGTTAATATTGTACTGACTATAGGATATACCTTCTTCGTTGCTGTAGGCTCCTAAATGCAAATTTCTTACTTGCGCTGACTGCATACGTCAATTAACACCAATGATAATATCTCGGAAATGTCTAATTAGGGTGTGTAGGCGCAGCCGAGGCAAAAAATAAGCGGCTTTGATTTCTTATTCAATCAAGATAAGTAAAATTATTGAGTAAAATCATTTACTAACTGAGAAGGAAGCCAGAGACAGTATTAAAGCACGCCGCCAACAAGATTGAACTAATTAAATATTATTTTAATTTTCTGTTGGTTTTCTCACCATTTATTAATATAAAAGTCACATTTGGTTCTTCAGTCTTCAGTCACGTCTGGTTAAATAGTATTTACACGAAAATTCCTGTTACGCGTCGAATCTTGGAATGGATAGCCAGCAACCTACGTTTATTTTATGTTTAAAATAATAACATAGAAATAATTATCAGAAGTGCATATTTTAAGTATCACCAGTATTGTGTACGCTTAATTTAACAAACATTTATGTAAACATGAGCGCCGAGTTACTGGGTCTCAACGACCATTCAATTTGTCATATCTAAGGTCGACCGTTTTAATTGTTTACATATATCCCTGACTTTTAATCCGATCTACTATTTCATTTAGAATTATTTATCCATTTCAAAAATTAGGCTTGAGGGAAACTTCGAAATTAGTTTTCGATGAATTGTCTCTGTCACTCCAAACAATTGCGTCGTTGGTGACGCTTAAAATTTCGAAGTTCGTGGTAGTTTATGTTCATGGTAGGTTAGTCTGCAGTGCTCTTAACATAAGTTGGCCGCCTTATGAAATGTTTTATCGAAAAATGTAATCCTGACCACAATAGGAGCTTGCCATAGTAACATAGAAAGTCGAATCGTACGAAACGTAAATGTAACTATGACAAGCTCCTATTGTGGATCAGGATTCAATTTTGTCGATATTAATTTTCTTTCTATCCATCCCTTGTACCTACTTGCATATTTATTGGTGTATGAGAGAGGAATAAAAAGTAAATTACGCAGCTGATACAGTGGTAAGGACTGCTGGTTGACGATTGAATTGCATTATCACCATATTTGGCTGGAGATAAGAAATATTTTGCAAAAATTAACACCAAAGCTACATGGTCATGTCAATCAGAAATTATGAAGTTTATGATTTGTTGTCACAGATCACTTGCATACTAGAGCGTGTTGGAAGTTATCCTTTGGACGACAACGACTGATATATTGACACCGCAGGTTCAACGCCAAAGATCATTATACAGGGCGTCTCAAAGTTATGGGACATGAAAGGGAAGTACCTTAAATATCGTAGATAGGATATTTTGCTGAAAGAAGACTATATTTCATTTTGAAAATGAAATAATACTGCATTCAAAAATTTCTAGGCATCGAACCTACACTATACGAAAAATTTTTTTTTCGTTATTTTATGATGTCATTCGAAAGAATGGATAAAAAATAACAATTTTTCTTAAGGAACATAGTATCTAAAACTAAAAGAATAACCAAACAAGTTAGGTTCAAAATTCGAAAAAAGTTGTTGTTGGTTCGATTTCCGGGTGAAGCAAGTAATTTTTTGAAAAACTTTGAATGCACTATTACTAAATTTTCACAATAACAATATTTAAGGTAGTTCCCCTTCATGTCCCATAACTTAGGGATGCCCTGTATAAATCTTGGTCCACAGACCAATACCTATAGACCTACATACACGCGTGTGCGTAATATTCAATTAAAATTTTGACATTTTGTTGACGTGGCGTGTAAGTGGACAGCTTTTGTATTTGACGTGGCGTCAAAAAGGTTAAAGCACGAGTGCCTTCACAATACTTTTGTACCAGACTTCTATTTAAAGTTGTAGGATGCAAGCTATTTGAGAGCCTAGAAATTGTAGTATGTACTCGTAAATACGTAATGAAAATAAAATCTGTGTATGGTAACTGCTAGGTGATAAGGGTTTCATATTTTATAGATGTCGTCATTCCTTATATTCGTTTTTGACTAATTCACGCACGTGGAATCCGAATATCCCATTTCCACTAGGTAGGTACATTTAATTTTATAGAAAACGAGTGCAGAGTATGCATAAGTACCCGAATTTAGGATCAATTCAAGATCCTAGATTTCCTACGTATGTGTACCTACCTAGTGGAAATGGGATATTCGGATTCCACGTGCGTGAATTAGTCAAAAACGAATATAAGGAATGACGAAAGATGCAAAAAATTGTGCCGTCATCTTCGATCTTCAAATGGACTCTAAATTCGGGTTCCACGTATGTGAATTAGTCGAAAACGAGTATAATGATGAAAATTGCGTAGGTACAAAATTCAATAACATGCAGAAAAAGACGCCGCCATCTTGAATCTTACAATGGACCCTAAATTCGGGTCTCACGTATGTAAATTAGTCAAAAACGAGTACAATGACAAAAATGAAAAAAAAAAGAAAAAACTTGTACCGCCATCTTGGATCTTCAAATGGACTCTAAATTCGGGTTCCACGTATGTAAATTAGTCGAAAACGAGTATAATGATGAAAATTTCGTAGGTACAAAATTCGGGTTCCCTCTATCTGGCATAATTTATTTTGTCCGAAACGCTTAGGACATAACAGACTTGGCATAATCTATTTTGGCATAATTTTAATGAGGCAGAAACATCGCTTGGCATAAATAACAATATTTCGAACATTACTTTGTCCGAAACTATCTTGGCATATTATTATTTACGCCGAGTATTTTACGACAGAAATTAGATTTGCATATTTTTTTTTGGTATATAGCCACATGTTCGAAACTTACCTTGCATTTTTCGTCAGGCAGAATTTGTTGTGAGGGCGAAAATTTCTGCGTGAGCGAGCGAAGCGAGCGAACAAAACCTTCCGGGACAGATCCGACTCGGACAGGTTAGGTTAGAAGACTAGTCTTCGAGGTTATTTTTTTTTAACAACCTAGAAAGTACTCCGCTCAGAAGTGTATGCTAAAACAAACTATGCCGATACTTTTTATGCACATCCAGATTATGCCTCATTATTAATAGGAGCATCAAAATTATGCACATATAATATTCGGACAATTCGAAATATGCCATAACGAACTATGCCAAACTTGAGTATGCCACAACAGTTTCTGCACAAAGCCCATTATGACTACATACATTATGCCATATAGAATTATTCATAAAAAAATTATGCCACAACAGGGTGAACCACAAAATTCAATAACATGCAAAAAAAGACGCCGCCATCTTGAATCTTACAATGGACCCTAAATTCGGGTCTCACGTATGTAAATTAGTCAAAAACGAGTACAATGACAAAAATGAAAAAGAAAAAGAAAAAACTTGTGCTGCCATCTTGGATCTTAAAATGGACCCTAAATTCGGATTCCACGTATGTGAATTAGTCGAAATCGAGTATAATGTCCTAATGCGTCTAGACGCATAGTTAATAGGAGAGGCCTACGTCCAGCAGTGGACCAACATAAGCTGATGATGATGATGAGTATAATGACAAAAATCAAGTAATATTGTAATCGGGAATTGATTACGAAATGCCCAACTCTGCTGTTCAGGATCAAAAGCTCGTATGTGACCAAAAATAGCCGAAAATTTTTTTTTGGTTCTCATACATGCTTTTGATCCTGAACAGAAACAGGATCGATTGGCATCAAAAAAAAAGTTTGTCACAAATGACCATTTTCACGCACCCTGTATGTTTTTTCCAAAATCTTTAAACGCCAATCTTCATTAAGTTAAAATGAAGGGAAGGTCTTCCAAGACCATTTTCGCGTAGCTACTCTGGATCTCGTAGCTGCCCTCACTGACCCAAAAAGAATTTCCATCCTGTATTCCACATGCTAAACATTTTTTTGGTTACAAGCAAGCCAATTTTTCAGACAAGGAAATCTGTTATTTTTGAAGTAGACGCGAATGGTCGATCTTCCTCGTTTTCGATTGAAAATTTGAGTCTCGCGACTTACATACGAAATACCTATTATTTGTATACAAACCTACGCGATCCAAAACATTCATCGGCTAATTTTGCTTATACTGCATGTATGTCCCTCGTTTCCACTATAAAATCTGATAAGATAATGTTTTTCATTAATGATGAATGAAAAACTTGTTGAATGAAGTTTTATTAATTAGTCATATTACCCAATGGTTCAAAACTTCGGTTTAAATGTGAAACAGACCTTCAAAGAGTTAATTAAATTCATTTTACCGTCATGAGCTCGTCGAGCATAGTCCTCTCGTCTCAACGGAGTGATCGCGACTGGCCACGCCCACGGATGGAAATAGAAGATATAGCAAATCGCGCGAAATGCGCGACGGGAGAGAACACAGCGCGCGAAATAAAAAGGGTCTATACGCCAAATGCTTCTTACCTCTCTATCTCTTAAACATGACAACCTATAAAAAAAGTTACGCCTATCAGCCCTCGGCATTAGTTTAAGCTACAAAATACTAAATTATTACTATTATAGCATGCAAAGTAACGTCAGGTAATAAAATCTCCCCGAAAATTAGACATGTTTTCGTGGTCGATTTCTATCGAACGAACTTCAATCCTTTGCGGATTTGTTCCCTATCGGCCCTTGCAAATATTATGTAGTTTCTGTATGTATGATATTGTGGCATATTTTCATGTTTAAGACATCTTAAAATGCAATCTCCGTGCTGCAATTTGGGTGTATGCGCCCTCTTAAGCTACTAATGATTATTCCGAGTTAGATACAGGGTGTAAGTCTAATACGGGTGAAGCTCTTAACGGGTGTTAGTTTACGACATAATAAGTACATTGAAATAACTTTTACTTAAAATTAGAGCAACAAAATTTTCCATACAAAATAATTCGGCGCGCAATGTATAGCAACATACGCGAGTTAAACACTCGTTGACAGCTAATTTCAAAAGTAGATGACATAACTGCCATATCAACAATAACAAATGTTCGTACCTACATTGCTGCTCCGATAATCTTAAAAAAAATCTGTGGGGTCATTATTAAGAGTAACTTTAAAAAAAACCTTGTAATCCATGATTACACTAATGAATCCCATGCCTGGTTTAATTGATCGCCCGTATTAGAGTTACACACTGTATAGTTACTGGATTTTTTATCTGAAAAAATATTAAAGAATCTTGGACTATAACTCCCAATCTTAAAGTATCGAACAAGTTACTAAAGTTTCAATCTTCATTAAATATGTGGGATACTTTTGTTGTCTCTATATAAAAATCGTATCTTCTTCAATTTGTTTTGTTTTATCACAAACTTAACTATTTTACATCTTCCGCTACGATTGTTCGTTTACCGTTCCAATCATTCAAGTCCTTCTCGCACCGTCTACCATCCTTCTCTCACTCATACGCTCCGTTCCACTTATCTTCTAACGATCCGATCTACAAATAAATTTAATGAAAATGTTACAAAGTTTCATAAGGTCAAACTACTGTGATCGCCTACCCGCCTGCCCAGCAGCATGGCGATTATGGGCGTTAGTAATGGGAGAGGCCCATGTCCAGCAGTGGACTGAATCAGGCTGATGAGTGATGTACATATTATGTATGATACACGGTCATTTTTAATGTTATTACGATTTTTAACCTTTTCAACGCCAAAAACCACTAAAGTGGCCGTGTGTTGTCCTGTCTATCACGCCAGCAGCCACTAAAGTGGTCATCGAGTATACTGTCAAAGTAACTGTCTTGCTGACAAATAAGGTTTATTTTCGTTGTTCATTAGTAGAGATACTGGCGTGTATGTAACAATTTGATGCGAGGGGGAAGGCGTTGAAAAGGTTAAGTCTATCGAAATAAATCTGTGACCCTAGTACCAAGGTTTGTCAATGTATGATGTTCGATACCTGCGCTACTAGAATCTTGAGTAAAAAGTTGGAGGCGGGAATGACTGAAAAGGTCGGAATAATTTATCATAAAACCTACGATCTTAAGTCTCGCGGGTATTAAGCCTTAGGTGCTCTATAGATACCTAATCTGCAACATCTAGATTGACTTGTGTGCATTTTAGTATAAAAAAATAAAAGGTCGCCTAAAACATCGCCAGATTTGAATTAATTGATAAACACGTTTCTAGGTTGAAATTCTCATTTTTTTCCTGAATCATGTATACCTACAGTAGTATGTATCGGATTTCATATTATAAAGCACATCGGGCAGATAGCCTATAGGCGTTTTCTTATGACTTTGACATACGAGTATCAATCGTTAGTAAATATGGCTTGAATTTGATACAACGCCGAATTTCCTCCTTCAAATTTTTTAGACCTTCGACTTTAAATAATTCCATAAAATAAACGAATGATGATAAATCGCAATTTCTGGGTTTCACAAAGTGGCCGGGAAACGGCAAGTGAACGAAAGGATAAGGAAAAAAACTAGAATTACGGTAACTCACCCGCTAGTAGTCGTTTTTTTAATATATTTTAATTTGTAAATGGGTTATTTCTACTCAGAATCACGAACTCTTTCGATACCAATGGTAAAAAATGTTCCATTGATTATTTTCCTATTTGTTACCATTTTCCATACACTCTGTATGGCGGTAACAAAGGAGGAAATCCAGAATATGTATAGGGATATGAGAGACGTGAGAGATATATATGGGCGTTCCTTGCTGCCGGACGCTCTTTCCGAATTGTCTATCAGTCAGTCAGGCTAACTACCGTAAAAATCGAAATTCGTAATTTCCAGGATTTTTCTCCGTCACTTTAACGAAGGCGTCATAAGAGTGAGAGAGACAAATCCTCAAAATTTGCGGATTTCAAAGTTCCTAAAACGATTCGTAAAAATTCCAGGATTTGTCTCTCTCACTCTAATGACGCCTTCGTTTGAGTGACAGAAAAAAATCCTCGAATATTACGAATTTCGATTTTCGCGGTAGTAGGCCAGATGTCATCCTGTTTGGGCGTTCCTTGTTGCCAGACGCTCTTTCCGTACAGCGGCTCTACCGCGAACCACGAACAAAGTGTTGCCTCTCTCATACTCGTGAATTCGTACGTAAGTGTGACAGGGAGGCAGCACTTCGTTCGTGGTTCGCGGTAGGGCCTCAGAATCTATCAGTTAGGTCCGGAAGTAGGTAGTATAGGTCTAGGTTGAACTGTGTCAAGCTTTAATGCCGTCTGATTGATTGACAGGTGGCAAACCTTTACTGCTTCTGTAATTAGAGCTGCATAATACAAATCAGTGGATTACAGTTTTTCTTTGAATTTCATTAATATTGATTGGTTTAAGTTATGTTTGCTTTGAGTACCGAATCTTGAAAATAAGTTTAATTTGTTACGTATTATGGTTAGAGATATGAATAATGTACTCCATAAAAATTACTTTTTGATGACATGATGACTTTTTGAAGAACATTATAGAAGGAAAAGTGGATGGAAAGAGAGGAAGGGGAAGACCAAGAATAAGATACACTGACCAAATAAAGGAGAAGGCGGGCGTCATGTCGTATGAGGAGGTGAAGAGGACTGCTGAGGACAGAGGAGTGTGGAGACAGCTGCATATGGCTACACCGACAAGAGCTCAGAGCTCTTAAATTGAAAGAAGAAGAAAAATTACTTGTTCCGTGATGTTCCCCAAAACGGAAGAAAGGGTAACGTCACAGGGGAGTTTAGTGAGTCTCATTGGAGTAGCTATTTCCACATACTAACCCCAATGGACTCCCCCAGCCCCGGATTGCCGATTAAAGTACGTAGTCTAAGGCTGGTTCCTGTGTCACGCGGACGCCCGGGCCGATCTCTCCGCGCGGAGCAAATATGTATTGAACCAGTGGCGCGTTTCAGACTGGCGCAGTTTGAAATCCAGTTTGAAGATCCGCCCGGGCGGTCCGCGTGACACAGGAACCAGCCTAAAAGATTCGAATATTTACTTAAAATAATTAGGAGATACTAGAGTGCCTGTGCCAGGGGGGCTAGCATGATCTCTTAATGCGATCCAGTTTAGATTCTGCTTGTTAGTTTTAGATAGATATTCTATGGGACTGACATATCGCGATTCAGATTAGGACTTAATCGAATCGCAAAAATCTGTTGACATTTGTCAACTGTAATAGTATTATCAGACCGGAATCAGAGAGGGATTCGAAAGTACTGTTGACACAACAAATGACACAACATTTACCAAGAAAAAAGTTGTATATAGATGTAGCGAGTGATTAATTAATTTGTTGTCTGTTAGTCTCTCCACTTAAACTATGAATATTATGGATATAACTATGAATATATCCTAGATTGTATTATACACTGTTGTGTCAACTGTACCTTCGAACCCCATTCTAATCGCGATTTGATAATATCATGATAAACTACTAAACATGTCGGGAAATCATCGACTTAGTTAAATTACGCGAGTAAAAGGCTCTATAATATTTTGATATATCTCTCACGCGCCATTTTGATATGTTTCTAGAATGATAGGGCCGAAACACAACACTGTAAAGTAGGGTTTTTGTAAATCTTTTAGCTAAGGTTCGACCGAGATTCTCGGTCGCGAACTAAATTGAACTAGTCTCGGTCTCGGCCAAGACAAAATTTATAGTCTCTGTCGGACCTTAGTTTTAGCTTCCAGAAAAGTATGCTATACTAGTAGCTGTAGATACTTTTCTGTAAGGTATAATATTTACAAAACTCATCTTTCCATAACATCACAAAGGTCCATGAGCACTGCCGTGGGCGGATCATTACAAAGTGTACAAACATCTGTGCCCACTTGAATGCAGTAATTAATGATTGTCGGAGCAAAAACAATGCGCGAACACCTAGACTGCGAGTTGTCCTTTTTGCGGTGGCCATGGGTTAGGACAGGACTGGGGTCGTTTTGGTGATAATCTGTTACTCCGAAACGTGTAGCTAATGTGGTATTTTTATACCCTACGACAGGGGTCGGCAAACTTTTAAGGAACATTCGCGGTAGATATATAAACCATTTTGAGTTATAATTATGTTTTGGAAAATGCGATTATATCTCAACAATTCATGGCAAGGCAGGAGAAAGTTTGAAAGTTTTTTTTTTATTTGAAATGGCCTTACTCGTGACCACAGACTAGCCAAGGGCAGAGACGTCTCTGCCCTTGGCTAGTCTGTAGTCCCTCTAGTAGTCCCACGTACGTGACCTACGATGGAGTGAGTTTGCTCAGAATTATATGATCTCGGAAATATAGACGCTGGCAGGGAAGCATAAGGAAAGAAGACGCAAAGCGATTCAGCGGCATGTCAAACAAGCTCCGAGCTTTACACTTCTCTTCATATATTTCAATATGATACCTTTTCTCCATTCATAGATATTCATGTACCAATATGGCTGCCCGTTTTGGCAAGTTTTGACATCAATTTTGTTGTTCATTTGTCTTGGAAAATACATTGCACAAGCTAGTAAAATATACGTATCTAATCTACCTAATATACCTGCTGCATGCATGTAATTATAAACATGAGTACCTAAGAAATTATTTACTGATATAAGCTTTCATTGTATATGTAATATTAATGGGCACAACACACGTGCACAAGTGCCCGCAAGTCAAGTGCTCAACAAAAGCTAACTGATTGGGTCTCAATGCATATGTGTAACTAATAGGCAGTTATTCTGTAACAGGTTTGTGACCACTGATTAAGAGATTATTTAACTGTCAAGTGGCTTGTTTTGTATAGCTATTCAATTTGCGACCATTGTAGAAAAGTTTCATGCTTATATTTATTAGTTTTATTACAGTAAACGTAACGCTACTTTGCCGCACTAGTAATGCTAATTACCTGCCGATGTTTTTTAAAGTTACTACAGACGGCGGCGTGAAGACGCTTTATCTGTTATACTTTCTGCTTCCTGATTGTCCATACTATTGTTTTGGTGTGAGAGAGAGAGGGACAAAAAGTAAGTCGATACAGTTAGCTTTCGCCACCAATACAGTATGAGATTTTTTATATATTACATCTTATACCTAAACTGCCTTAGGGTAATTCCGAAAGTAAGGCACCGAAAATCACAGAAAAATCACTAGTAATTTCATCGCCTTAAGTATCCCCTTTTGTCCGGCGTTTTTTGACATTCGGAATTACCCGAATACAGTATATAGTAGTAGTATACGTAGTAGTAGTAGTAGTATGACTTTTGTTAATTATTAAAATAATATTTTCACTAAAGAATATAATTTATTTCACAAAATCTTTTAAATCCTTACATTCATCCCTCTTTTTAACTGGTTAGAAAGATGAAACATGTTCAGGTCGACTGCAGTTTTTTTAGCAGAAAAGTCTTTATACTTATGCTGAGATGGAATGTCACCCTAGCAGCTCGTAGGATAACGGTGCCGAATGCGCGTGGGCATCGATTTGATGAATCGATACCTAGCCTTAATTAGCTGCTTAGTTTTGTAACACAATGGGGATTGTGTGCCATAGTGCCCAAAGAGGTGGGACTGGGGCTCACCTCAGTGCATGCTATACATTATAAAATCTATAGTAACCAACACTAGGTCCGAGGAAAATGTCACCTGCTTTGCTACTTTTCAGACATACTTAAATATCTTAATTTAATTAATTATCTTGAGACAACTTACACAAATCGACCTTGCCCCGCGGTAAACTCATGGCATGTAATGTGAGTACCAAGCGATGGTACGAGTACATAAATATTTAAATACATAGACAGGCATGACCAAGGAACAAATAAATAAAGAAATAAATATCTTGGGACATCTTACACAAATCGACCTAGTCCTACGGTAAGCTCGATGAAGGCTTGTGATGTGGGTACGGGCAGCTCTAATAATATGTATACGATTTTGATCCTTATGCCTTTGAAATAGGTGAATGAATTCATTCATAAATCGTCCATGCAATTCTGAACGCCACTGTACGTACCAAAATGTATACATATTATTAGACGTGGCTGTACCAAGCGACGATATATATAATAAATAGATACATATAGATACTTAAATATGACAGCCATGACCAAGGAACAAATATTAATCACAAATGTGATAAATAAATACACAAAAAATGCCCTCGCTGGGATTCGAACCCGGAACCTCCAGCTTCGTAGGCAGGGTCACTACTAACCAGGCTCCGGAGGCCGACAAATGTTTTTGTGATAAACAGAGGTCGGATAAATGCGCGTCAATGTTCGCAATAATTTGGACATGACTCCAAAGTTGGTTTAATAATTAATAATCGAATCATTATTAAATAATTACCTATTTGACACACCGGTGTCAAATAGGTAACCAAGTTACCGAACTGTGAAAACCTTTGTAAATATATAGTCACCTAAAAGCTTCGAAATCAAACAAGGAATTAATCGATTCAATATTCATTAATCAACTCTGGATTCATATCCACATTATTGCGAACAATTACGCACATTTGTCCGATCTCTGGTGATAAATAAATACACAAATAGTGCCCTCTCCGGGACTCAAACCTAGAACCCCCAACTTCGTAAGCAGGGTCACTACCAACAGGCTAACTACCTTGTTAATACTTGTTTTATTCACCTGCGATCTTCGTTTGGTGAAAAAAAAATCGTCGGCCGCCTTTGCCATCTTGGATATCAACCAAAGTCCTAAAGCTCTTTGCTAACATTTGTCTCTCAAATGCTGTCATAAAATACAGTGATTGTTGCCCTGCAGAAGTAATGGACAAACTGAATAGGATGTATAGTTGAACAGATTAAGTTTATTGACTATTCATATAATGCTAAACTATAACCGCTAATTAAAGGCTTGCTGGTTGCGTGTTTATGAGCTTTGATTTATTTGACAGAATCATTTGTAACTTACACGCCATTATTTTCAACACCTGTTGCAACTTAGCAGAAGACATCTGCTGTAGAAATGTACATTATTGTTCACTAAAATATAAAAAAAGTAGGTAGTGGCGATATTAAGGCCGAATAGATTTTTATATCTAGATGTGAAGTAAGTATTTATTTCAAAGTTGTAAAAAAGGAAGTGACATGAAAATTAAACGAAGGTAGGTACACAAAGTTAAAAAGCGATCTTTTATAATACAACCTTTGGAAAAGGTGTTCAAAATAAGATGATAGTTTGGTGAAACAAAAGTATATTTGGCAAAAGTTTAAGGAAGAAATAATAAAAAATGAAGAATTAAGACAATACCCAATTATAGAAAATTACCTTCTACGCATAAAGAGGTATACTATGCACAGAAATTGGTAACAGTGAAAATGAGGAAATAATTAGTCCAAACAAAATAAAAAACATTAAATTAAAGGTAAGTTATCCAAGTAAATATTATTGTTAAGTTACATTTGAACATGGAGAAGGAAGACGATCGCACATTACTGGGGAAGGGTATTCTGTAAAGGTGCATGCAGACCAAAAGAGCATTCGCTGTTCTATCCCCCTCTACGAAATCAACGAATCACGTTTCGTGTAACAATCAAATTTCGTAGAGTAGGGGGATAGAACAGCGAATGCTCTTTTGGTCTGCGTTAAAAGATCAGCATCGGCTTTTCAATAGATTTTTCCAAGTCTTATATATTTCGAAACCCTGTTTATGATGTTTTCGTCAAGAACATTGAATACTTTAGTACTTATATCATTTGAAAAGATTAAACAAGAGACAAAACATGACATAGTTATCTACGAAAACACAAAAACTAAAATACACGGATCAATGAGGCTCGAAAGTCCTGGCGCCTATAAACGAGGAGGTCAAAGCGCTAGCAAAGGAACCAGGCAAGGAAAAAGAAGAAGTTTTATAAAAAAGTTCTCTGAACACACCAATCAATCAGTTGCAAACAGTTTGATATCAATAGCTTACTTAATGAGAGTATGAATCACGTATGTATACACTATACGGTGCTTGTTTTTTTTATTGAAAAATAATCTGCACAAGAAACGAAGGTCGCTTCATATTATGAGATTTTTCGTACCTATATTAGAATCCGGAATTTGTATTTCAAACTAAGAAGTTTATAATAATTAGAAATAAATAAAGTAATGAGAAACGTAATGAATCTAATAATAGATAGACATGACTATAAGCGACCTATCTTCAGTTTTTAATCGGAATATGAAGATCACCGAGCAATTAGAAAATAGAACATAAATAAATAAATTTACATACATATTATAGTCATTGGTGAACAGGGAAGTGGTCACTTACCATTATCATGTATTCGGATACACAAAGATTATTGATCTATAACAAAATAGAAACACTGTAGTTAGACATGAAAAAATGTCATCGAGCATAAAAGAAGGACGTTAATTAATCCATCATCATCATCATATCAGCCGAAAGACGTCCACTGCTGAACATAGGCCTCCCCCAAAGATTGCCACAAATTATTGCCCAACATAATTAATCCAGGCTCATTCTAATCATGTTGACACAGATTAATCTTGGGTTACATTCTGTGTACGTAAACATATTTCAAATTCAATGATCGATTATAGTAACCAATAAAAGAACACTAAAAGTATTTTTATGATACCACGAAAAACGTTTAAAAAGCTTTTTCATCGAAACTTTGTCAGTGTTTGAATTCGAACTCACTTTCTAATACAATCACGTCCAAATTGTTCTTAAAAATATCGCATTTCAATCACACACGAGGAAAATTTAAAGTATGGCCGCCAAGGTCGGATGAAATTTGTCATTCGATCGACGCGTGCGCCGGTGTTATGGCGCTGAGGCTTTCCTGCTGAGGTATACTGAGAGAGGAGTGGAAATGGACAACGGATATTTAAGTGTTTTGACTACCTACTAAAATAAAAAAAAATTTGCCAAATTGTTCGTAGTGCATTTTTGCAAGTCACTTGAATGAAAAAAAAAGTATGTGTCACCATAAGACTGTTTGGCGGGATATGTTTTCTTAATTAGTATTAATACGTATTACAATATTCATCAATATTTGGCTAAAGCAGCAAAATTTAAATTTGAATTCGCTATCATTGTCTGTTTCAATATCGTTTATTTTCATATTCTGTTATTTTTATCCAGATACAGGTTCCAAAATTATTCAATATCAAATGGCTGATGTCTTGATAAAATGTATCATTTATAGCAATTGAGAAGACTTTGTCAGACCCTTTATCTACGAGTAGTTGTATTTAGTTATGAGATAATAAAGAAAACGAGTCTGTGTCTCGGTCTGAAAATGGAGAAGTCAAATGAAATTGTAAGACCTTTTATATGTACCCATTTTCTATTCTCAATAAACACGTGGTTATTTGGGCTATATTTTAAATCTTGATTGTTACAAATAGGCGATACTTGTAAAACGTAATGACGGGATATTTGCAGTTTAGTGTTTCGAGTTTAACATCGAGAAATGTCTAGTTGAGCCAAGTATACCCCATACTTAACGAGGAAGGCAGATTACCTCACGTCCGAGCCGAAAACTGCTGTGCGTTTTTGCGTCGTGCATTTAGATCCCTTCCTGATTCCTGCTACTCAGGGCCAGTGTAGGCATAAATTTCAGTATTAGGAGGCGCTTCAAGGGCTAATATTCTGATACGAAGACTCTTTCTGTCTTCCTAGCATTTTCCCGGTATTTTTAACCGCTCCTTTGGCTTAGAACCAGTTTTTGGGTGTTTAAAAAAAACACGTCTTTTTACCATGATTGCCACGTGGATCATTCCGATAAATAGGTATGAACCGAGATTTGAACCTGTAAAATTGAAAGAAAAATAATATTAAATCTATTTAGATTCTATGGACTCGAGATAACTTTTTTAAGCGGTTTCAAAAAGGAAGAGGTTATCAATTTAACATATTTTTGTGTGTACTCGATATCTTCGAAAATTGAGATCCGATTTTCATTTTCATTCCGAAATGGGACCTCGAATAAATCGGATGAAGTCGGTTTTTTTTTAATTTGGTGATTATATTGTTTCCGCAAGAAACACGGCGGGACCTATTTTCTAGCGAATAGCGTTCATTTTCTTGGAAGAGTTAATATTATACATAAACTAGGTGAATTACTGCTTCATTTTTGTCCGAAATCCACACACATGTCGAGTTTAAATTACATTTCAAGCTTCGATTCACGACTTAGACTTTAATCATTTGGTTGTTTACGGTTATTCTCATGTTTTCCTTTCCAACGAAGCTGACTTCCTGTTATGGTAATTATGGCGAAATATAGGACGGATCGAAGGCCAAGGTCGGAGATGTGTCAGAGAAATGTGTCGAGGTATGAGTCAGGATTTACGGCATACGGGGTTTCCTAGAAATTCGTAATTTGGTAGGTACTCGTACTTTTAAATATATCCTGTTGTAGATGAAAGTCAAGGTACCGCCTATACTAAGGTAGGTAGTGCCCATAATCTATGTACTTATGTAAAAACGGTTCTAGTTGCAAACTATTTTTACTCTCGACTCTCCTGACTTGTAAGAGTTCTCAAGGTTCTTTCCTCAAGTCGACTCGATTATTTTTATAAAATGTATAAAAAGAAAAAAAGCCGAAATGTACCAAACCCTCTTTAATACCCATTTTTATGCAATGTGGACGTATCAAATGTCGCCTAATTATGTTCTTGCCATTTTTTGACGACAAAATATATTATGTGCCATGCTATTTACACACTAGAATCTTAAGGTAGGGCCCACTGCTGGACTATCACCAGATTACAACACTGTCGCGCTTGCGCCATGGGGCCGGCCCATGGCGTTTGCGAAACGATAGGTCACCGCCGGGACAGGAAATGTTTGTCTATTATTTTATTTACCATTATGTGTGAGAAAACGACGTTTGCGCAGACTTAAAAGACAAAAATATACCCGTATGCTTAAATTGCTGAAACCAATGATGAGACTTTTAAAAAGTTGAAAAATTGCTTTGATATTTGTGTTCAACCAAGTTGACATTTCTTAAGTTGGCATTCGAAGTGAATATATTTTTAAGGAATGTCGATTTGGAAATTAGGTAAATTAATGTATCTAATTCAACTGCGTCGGAAATTATCCCAGAAATGAAGTCTATGAAAGCTATGGAAGAAAGTTAATCAAAATCATTATGCATATCACAAATAATATGAAACTTGCTACAATAAATGAGGAGTGTCATTTCAAAAGGGCATATTTCCAGATTGAACTTTTTTTGGGAAATTGAGAAAAACCTGAATCCACGGTTTCCATTTCGATATTCTTACTGTGTATATATTACTAAAGTAAATTGATATAAATGTTATGGCACTAAATATATTGCTTTATCAACTTAATTATTAAGTTAATATACCATAAACTTTCCGAATTAAGCCCTTTTGATGCGAAACTATTAGATATAAGCCTTTTTGTTGCGGCCTTGTGAGCTTTATCCAATAATAGACAAGCTATTTTTCAAGAAAATTTTACTTTATTTATACAAAACGTACAATAATATAGTATACACTTCTAAAAGCTCATAGCTTTCTCTTGCTATAAGGGAGAAATAGGCCCTTTTGATACGGACTTTGAAATTTTAGCATTTTAGAGGACAAGAAGAGACTTATTAGAACTTGAAATCCAAAACATATATGCACTTCTTCATTTACTCTTAGCAAAACTATATTCATAGTTAAAAAAAGTTGAAAGTGAAAATAAGTCCTTTTGAAAAGACACTCCTCAAATAATGATGAAAGCGTGTATGGGGGACTATAGACGCTTTCACGACTGCATATCCTGCGCCGCGCCTATGAAGCATTCTAGATCGTCGATAATCTCGCTGAATCTCGCTCAAAGCTACGTCTACTGGTACCTCAACTGGTGGATCTCAAGAACCGAATGAGCTACCAGAACGCTACAAGTTAGTCCTACAACTAGAAGTCTTGCACCTACGGCATAAACGACCTTTTTTAAGCATCACTTCACCATTGCTTAATCCTCTTCGTTTCTCCCCGTCTCTCCTCATTTCCTATATTGGCTACAGGCTGCATTAGTTGGTCAATTCTAACAGTCCCCTCCCATCCCAGAGCGTGTCACACCTTACAAAACTTCGTGCCCCCTGGTATGCCGGCTTGTCCGGAGCAAGCTTGTTCTTGGCTGGGTGTGGTACCTACTTAAGTTCATGCATCCACGAAAATGAAACATGAACTTGTTCTTAATACTAGAACAAAAAAATAAAAATTGTATGTATAATATCTTACTAGAAATTAGAAGCGGTGGTGGCTCAGTGGTTTAGACGCTTGTTTAGAGGTCGTGGGTTAAAATCCTGGCTCGTACCAATGAGTTTTTCCGAAACTTATGTACGGAATATCAGATGATATTTACCATTAGCTTTCGGTGAAGGAAAACATCGTGAGGAAACCTGCATACATCCGCGAAAAAATTCAAAGGTGTATGTGAAGTTCCCAACCCGCTTAGGGCCGCGACCCGCTTAGCGTGGGGACTATAGCCCAATCCCTCTCATATATGAGAGGAGGCCTGTGCCCAGCAGTGGGACATTATATAGGCTAAAATATAATATCTTACTAATTTGCATTCTTTTTATTTTGCAACTTCTTCGCAATGTTTGAAAAATGGTTATAATTTGGAAAAGTATGCTTCTGAACTCTTGTAATTTCTTTTTTTATATTAGGATCAAACACTCAAATTAAAAGATTTTTCATCGTCGATGTCAAATAATTAGAAAAAATACCGACTCCATCGGTAAACAGGAATCGAACTCACAATTTCATTTTTCGCAGCTGCTACTTTTTTTATCAAGGATAT
Source organism: Thaumatotibia leucotreta (assembly GCA_025490895.1). Taxonomy (NCBI): domain Eukaryota; kingdom Metazoa; phylum Arthropoda; class Insecta; order Lepidoptera; family Tortricidae; genus Thaumatotibia; species Thaumatotibia leucotreta. The sequence continues at coordinate 5,602 of JALPQI010015780.1, read as the reverse complement.
CATGTCAAGTTTAATATATGCTTCATGAAGTCCAAATTTGGGATTTGAATTTAATCTGATTATAATCTTGTAAGTAAAGTTGTAAATTACTGCAGAAAAGTTACTCTAGTTAAGTATTGCAAAATATTGTAGGTATGAAGTTCAAAATAAGAGAATTAAAGCAAATTTCAACTTATTTCAACATTTTAACTGCTGCGTACGAACGAGTATGTAAGTATCTTGCAGAACTTAAAAGCCATTCGAAGTAAATAAAGCTGCCGGTTTTGTTATTTTACATGACAAATGTATTTCTGAAGAGCCGCAATGAGTTAAACCGGCCTTAGCAACCCGCGAATTATATTTTATGGTGAATTGAAATACGAACTTTAATATTTACAAATGAAAGTTGCTTATTTAATTTTACAATCAAGTAAACACTCATTGAGCAAGGGACATTCTTACGTAAATCAATACAGTCCCACGATAAGTGTTGTGGGTACGGAGTGGGGATATTTTTTATAATACAATAGACACGAGTAGATACAATGAAGAACAAATATATTTCGTGAAAAATTCACTCAACGATGTCCGTCGTAGGATTCGAACAAGGGTCCACTACCTTGGCAGACATCGTAACTACCGACTAAATACATAAGCTACGAAACGAATGCCGTCGAAATATCGAATTTAATATTTCTTGCGGCTAATTTAAGAGTCGATTGGACGAAGGTTACGATGTGATCTTTGACTCTGCCTCTTACGTGAGTGAGGTCCTTTATAAGTGCAATTATTTCTAATTTGAAGTGCGTTGGGATAAATGCGAAAACACTTGTATGTCATGATGCCGACGGCCACTTTTTGCTAAAGCATCGTTCGCCATCGGTAGGAAGCTTATATTCTCACATGCAGAAAACTGTCTTTTATACATGCCCATAGTAGCGACAAATCTGAGACAGGCTTCTATTAACTAAGCAAGGTAGGTGCTTCACAACAAGCAACCCGCATGATGATTTAGTTTACCAGCTATGCGGTATTGCAATGTGTTTTTTAACATGAAAGATTACAATAATTACTTCAGAAATTTGACATATTTACCAAACTTACACGTTATGGTTGACAATAATTAACCTTCTGCAATGTTTTTATAAGGATACCACATTTTTGAGCTGGCGATAGACGTCCATGTTATATATGGTAGCAGAAGAGTAGATTTGAACATTGCAGCTTGTGATGCCATTTTTAAAATACATACTTATTATACAGTGTGTTTCCATGACACGGGCTTTTACGAAAATGGGACTAATACGCATAAGTAGCAATCCTTTTCTAGTATTAACATTTGAAAAATAATTAAATTAACCGTACAATTGTTATTTTTCTTCTGAACGACCAATGTAACGCGTGTACTGCTTAGTTGTCAAACGTTGTGAGTGGCTGCGATCTGTCATTGTCAAGTGCAAATTAACGATTTATTTTGAAGTACATTGCTTCTCAATTAACTTTTCTTAGAAAGTTAATTACTTTTAAAATTAGCATTTTGTATCGAATTATGTTCACAGTTTGGCTAGAAATCTGCATCGCCTTCCTCGGTTTCGATAAAAACCAGTATCATAGACACACACTGTATAGAATGTAAACAGACGGAAATTTGAAATTTCGTAATAGTTAAAAGGGTTCAAGAAGTTATCCCAATGCACCTGACTTGAAATTCTTACAATATTTCAATAAATTAATCTTAAGTTACTAGACATCTTTTTAATAAGAAATTCTCTGAAGTTACTTCAAGATATTAATTCAACAGTATTTTAATTAACATGTTTTACTTTGAAATGACGAGTGAATTGAGTGGTAAAATATATGGCGTGCTCCATTGTATTTGTTTAATTGGATATGTTATCAGACATGCAATTGGAAACGCATAATTTCCTGTACATGTGTATTAATGTTTTAATAAGCATTATTTTATCTTACTTATTAAAAGCTGCGTACTGGTAGTCTCAGTTTGAAAACCTTAACTTTATATGTACGTAGGAAATTATATATTATTATGTTACCCCTCATTTTAGTAAATATAACGCTATCGTAAATATTAACTACCTTTAGAACGGCGAAAACAGTGTTATTTTTGTTTGTACATATATTAAAGAGGAAATGAAAGTTAAATTTTAAACCAAAATTTCGGTTAACAAATGTTTCGGTTACTGAAGTTGAATTAGGGATATAGCTAAAACTGAAGAAAAAGTAAATGTATATATCTATGAAATGATATTTAGGAAGGTAGCACAGCAAATTAACTAAAATTATTAGGACGTGATATCCATAATTTAAAGCTTCTTTTCTAATGTTAATATCGAATTTAGGTTCATGGGGCCCCAGCCCACGCAAATTGTTTGCTGAGATCGCGAAACGTCTGGTTGACGTTGCGATACAGCGAGGAAATGCCGCCACAATCCTCGGTACAATGCCACAAGGGCCAATCTTAGATATAGGTTAGGTTAAATGGATTAGTTAGATTTAATCTATGTATATAAATTGTACAGTCAATTTAGTAATAAAAAAATAAGAAACTCCTTTGTATTATGTGATTATGTACAATTTAATCGATGCTCGAATATAAAAAGAAAAATATTACACCAATTCCACAAAGCTTTGAGGAAAATTTTAGAAAGACGCGTCACTTTCATCACTACCGCGAACTGACCTTTCGTGGAATCACTCCGTTTAGACGTGCTGATTTATACTGAGCTTCAGATAAAATAAAATTGTTGATCGATGTGCTTTCGGTCGGATTCTGAGGCTATTCAAATAATGAATATTTGGTTTGAGGGAGAATCGAGTTAGTATTGTACTGTAAACCAATCCGATCTCCAGGATTCCAGGAAACTATTATTAACGCCAACGACCGATATATTGGCACCGCAGGTTCAACGCCAAAGACCAATATATAAGTCTTGGTCCACAGAGTAATGTAGACCCACACGCATGTGCGTAAAATTAAAGAACCCCGCACGGAATGTTCGGAAAAATCCGTTCGATCGATTTTGCTGAAATTTTGTGAAAAGATAGCCTCTAATAGTCTAATTAACTGTGCGAAGATGCAACTTTACTTAATGACTAGTTTTTAAAATATAACGATTTTAAGTTTAACGAAAAATGAAGTAAGTAGGTATATATGACGCTAATATGCACTTAATACCTTTTTCCCGAGGTTGATTTAAGATAAAATTATTTCATAGTACTTAGTAATAATATGACGATTTGTAGTCCCAATTATCTAACATGTAAATATATTTAACATTTATATAATATATCTAAATATATTCGTGGCAATATCGGGTAAAAAAATATTTAAAGGCTCAAGCTATCTTATATTATTATTACGATGTTAAACTGTACAATTAATAATTAGCTTATATCTAATTGTATTTACAACGCAACATTTGTGCATTAAGAACGGCATAAAGTGTTCTTAATGATGGGTACTTTATGTTCTCCTCATATCGGGCATAACCTAAAAACCATAAGATTGCCGCTACGTGACCGCATGTAAGTACCGATCGTTTTTGCTCCACTTTGGAGGTGCAATAATAGCCCAATATAGGGTCTTCATTTTCAGCGTTATTGTGTTCTAGGTCAAATGCAATCCACACATAATAAAACGCTGCGTTTCGAAATCGCGATGTAGCCCTTATTTTTATAAATTCTGGCTCATTGAAGTTTCCATCGATTTCGAAAACACGTTCGTCTTCGTATTCTGCCGCTATGTCGTTCATATGACGCAATGTACTATCTTGAATATATCCTGGAGATAGTTTAACTTGGTATTTACCAAATGTGATGGAGTGCAAGTACGCCAGATCTAACCGTGGAAATAACGGTATTTGTACAGGAGTTAGTGGGATCCAGCGTGCTCTTCTCCGGTTAAGATTTTCGGCTTCAACCCGTGCCTGTACAACATAGCGGCAGAAGACGAAGACGAACGAGTTTTCGAAATAAATAAATAAATAATCGATGGAAACTTCAATGAGCCAGAATTTATAAAAATAAGGGCTACATCGCGATTTCGAAACGCAGCGTTTTATTATGCATTTGACCTAGAACACAATAACGCTGAAAATGAAGACCCTATATTGGGCTATAATTGCACCTGCAAAAGTGGAGCAAAAACGATCGGTACATGCGGTCACGTAGCGGCAATCTTATGGTTTTTAGGTTATGCCCGATATGAGGAGAACATAAAGTACCCATCATTAAGAACACTTTATATGCCGTTCTTAATGCACAAATGTAGCGTTGTACATACAATTAGATAGAAGCTAATTAATAATTGTACAGTTTAACATCAATATAAGATAGCTTGAGCCTTTAAATATTTTTTTACCCGATATTGCCACGAATATATGTATTTAGATATGTTATATAAATGTTAAATATATTTACATGTTAGATAATTGGGACTACAAATCGTCATATTATTACTAAGTACTAAGAAATAATTTTATCTTAAATCAACCTCGGGAAAAAGGTAGTAAGTGCATATTAGCGTCATATATACTTACTTCATTTTTCGTTAAACTTAAAATCGTTATATTTTAAAAACTAGTCATTAAGTAAGGTTGCATCTTCGCACAGTTAATTAGACTATTAAAGGCTATCTTTTCACAAAATTTCAGCAAAATCGACCGAACGGATTTTACCGAACATTCCGTGCGGGGTTCTTTTAATATTGACATTTTGGTGACGTGGCGTGTGAGTGACAGCGTTTGTATTTGACGTGGCGTCAAAAAGGTCAATATTCCGGATTAGCAAGCTGAAATGGCAATGGGCAGGCCACATTGCACGCATAGCAGATGGCCGATGGGGTCGAAAAGTTTTCGAGTGGAGACCACGGTTTGGCAAACGCAGTGGAGGACGTCTGCCCACGAGATGGACAGACGATCTTATGATCGCAATGCGGTGTATTAATATTAATTAAAATGCGTATTAGATACACCATGTATTTTTTATATTTTGTTTCTGATATTTCAGCATTGATGCATAAATATTATGCCATCTTCACTGAGTAATAACTGACTTTATAAGCTTTTTAAGCAACTTTAAAAAAGGAGGAGGTTCGACAGATTTTTTTTTTATTACGAGTACATACAACATACTTTAGTTACTCGATGTGTCCAAGAATCCAGAACCGATTTTCAAAATTGTTTTTATTTGAACCGGTATAAATAAGGGTATAACCCCGCGATGGTCCCGTTGCCAACAAGTCAGGGTGTGATGATGGGATCTTGTAGAAATCGAATGTGCTTTTTTTACGTTGACGAGTGTGGTGGTAGCATTATTACAGTAGTACTTGTTTAGAGTTGGTGCGCAAAGTGAAGGCGTCTGGTACTCCTACATACAAGGTACCCATGAAGAAAGGGAAATTTTTAACAGGATATTCCTGGGGCTAAAAGAAGTAAGAAATGTTATGTAAATTTTGGATAATACTCCAAAAAAATTTTTTTTTGGTAATTTTTGTGCCTGACTATATACAAAAAGTATTTTAATAAATTAATAAAAGAATCACACAAAATACACTTTTTAGTTTTTTTTATAAATGCTATAATTTTCTTTTGACCATTTGATA
>JALPQI010015779.1:0-28042 GCA_025490895.1 Thaumatotibia leucotreta | reverse complement strand
CATGGATGGAAGTTTTGCATAACATTTTCGCGTGATCTGGTATCGCATGGTCATTTTTGCTAGTGTAATTTTTAAAAGCTCAAAATGTTTTCTTTGTTCTAACCCTTAGTGTAATGCCCCGCCGGTCGCCTTACGCCGCGGCCACGACATCGGTCTAAGGCGACCGGCTTAGCGGAAAACGTATGGTGCTCCCTCTCGTACTTATATCGGCATCCCGCTCCCACTCATGGATTCGCTCGCCGCTGGTCGCCTTAGACCAATGTCGTGGCCGGGGCATTAGACCGATGTCGTGGCCGCGGCGTAAGGCCTGAGTGGCGAGCGTCGAGCGGGGTGGGCAGCGACGCGTCGAGCGTCTGAGGGATTTAGGACGGCGTACAGTCAGGCTCAGGACACGCGCATACGTTTGCATTTCGTCGCTGTTCCTACAAAAGTAACTATGTGTTTTATTGCTACTTTACAGGAGACACAAAAAACTGTTTATTTTGAATCTTGTTTACTCAAAGTAAGCCAATATTTTATTTTGATAAATATGTTCAGTTTTACGTATTTTAATGTCTTTTCTAAAAATACATCTCAGTTTTTTAACGAGGTAAATTAATATTACCAATAATATGTCACATAGCCGTTTTTTGTTTCAGTCGCCCAAAGGCTCTATATGTCTTATTTTAACTTGGTTAAAATAACTATTAATTAGTTGCAAAATTTTACACATCTTGGTAATATTTGTCATATAGTTATTTTTATGAAAGATATTGTTCTTCAATGATAAAATTAAAATACATGTTTCAGTAATAATAGTCACAGGAAAATTTCGCTAAGTGTCGTAAGACTTTGTCTAAAGTATAGTCTACGAATGCGATTTATCGCTATGTGCGGAAAAGTACATGTCGGGCCATATTTTGTTCTTATTTACTTTATAAAAAATTCCCGCTAAAACCACATAACGGGCCCCATTATAAAAAGTCGCTCATAGTTAGCCATGTAATTTTAGCACTTACTGTTTTTAGTAAGAAAATTCAATATATGGATATCACATAGCTTTAATTCATAAATCCTGAACTACTAAAGATAGCCTCACCGCTGCTTTTGGAGTATATAGATATTGAAATTAGGTTCAAAATGGCGTTAAAATGCAAAAAAAACACATAGCGACTTTTGTAGGCACAGCGACAAATTTCGTTTAACATGGACGCCCCGTCGCACGCCCGGCCGGACGCCCCACTCAGGCCCTAAGCCGCTGCCACGACATTGGTCTAAGGCGACCGGCTTAGCGGAAAACCATACGTGCTCCCGTACCCATATCGGCATCCCGCTCCAACTCATGGATTCGCTCGCCGCTGGTCGCCTTAGACCAATATCGTGGCCGGGCCATTACGCCGAAATTGACAAAAAAAGGGGGGGGGGATGAGTGGCTTCGTGGGGTACAATCGTGTATTCATTTGTAGAATAGTTCCGACTCACGCCAGAGCTCTGATGACGACCTCGGCGTGGGTCAAAGATCTGTTCAGTATTTTGGATCCGAAGTCGCGGGGGGTGTCATCTTCCCTTGTAGGCCCCACTTAGGCCAAAACTCTGATAGCAATCCCTACAAAAAATCCCCGGACCCGGTACTGTTATAATACAACTAGACTAAACATGACCCTCGACTTCCAAGAACCTTTATTAAAAACTGCTGCAAAAACTAATAGTACATTGTGCATCAAGGGAGGTAAGTACGGAATTACTAACGAGAGTGTTAGAAGCCCAACGCCGTAGGCGGAGGGCTTTTAATGACTCGAGTTAGTATTCCGCTTACCGACCGTGATGCATACAATGTTTTTCATCACACTTGCCGACAAAAAAATAAGTTTGAAGACAAAATATTATTAAATGATTTCTATTATTCCCGCTATACATGCAAGCGATGGCGCGCTTAGGCAGCAAGTGTGATGAAAAACATGTTACTCATGTACTTACACGTGAGCATTGTACGGTCGAGGAATTTAATTTCCTACCCATTTTGTACCTTGTCATAGTAGCTATAATATGACAGTCCTATCAGCTTTCATATTGATTGTCACTGTGACAATGTACGAAATGGGTAGGAAATTAAATTCCTCGACTGTATGTTCTATTATTTTACTACATAATTATACTATCGCATGTTGGTCAACCATATTAAGGTAAATAACTTACGTTAAAGTATGAAAGAGTAAAGTTTCGTACCTTTTAAAACACAAAATGTTTTCTTTGTTTCTAAGCCAGACATAGCTGACATTGTGACGTAGCTCTTACCAGCCACTTTGAGAATTTTCTTTCCTTCGAGAATTTTCTTTCCCTCGGAATTTGAAAGACTTTCATTTCACGAGCAGATGCTTTTGAAGTTTTACTTTTAAGAATAGTTGAGCTGACTTGTGCATTATTAAAATTTGCCGGAGAAAAATGCAAGTGCTAGTTGATGCATCAAATAGTTTCAATACCTCGTCAGTGTAAAAGTAGGTAATATAATACAGTTATCTGCGCTTGGAATATGTAATTTTAAGGTAAATTACATAAGTTCTTAATTGACGGCACTAGAAATAAAGTGCCATTGGCCATTTGTTAGCCGTGTGGTGACGGTAGTAAGAATATATTTAATTTTGTCATCATTTGTTTCTTCCCGTGGGTGTCGTAAGAGTCGACTAAGGGATAGAAGTGTCACTGATCAGTGATCATTCGATAATAGAAGATTAATGGGTAGCAGCGACATCATAGTGGCCACATTACTGCGAACACCAATTCGCTTGCCCAGCGTGGTGATTATGGGCGCATTACCTCGTACATTGCACATAGTTTATACCTGCGTCCAGCAGTGGACTGAGATAGGCTGATGATGTGAGAAAGAAAGTAATGGAAGTGGCCAATCACTAGCGAGATTTTATTAATGATGTAAATTTATGTATAATTATTATCTACATATTTAGTAAAATATTACTTGTAAAGATATAAAGCACATTATGTAGGTAATGTTATTGCTCAACATTTTTTCTTGAGACCAAAGACTAAACCGCAAAAATAAACTCACATTTCCATAAAAAAAACTTCACTTCAGGAGTTCATCTAGGAGTACATCTATCCAGAATGCTAAGCCAGATTGGCCAGGTTAGTCCGAAATTATTTCTTCAAGTCACTTTTATACAGCTATAACAAGCTGTACAAAAGAAATTTCGTCTCACACAGTAAAAAATACGACACCAATAAACAGTAATGGGTGTTAAAGTAGGATTTGAGTCCATTGCGGCTTTACGGCTAAATGGTTTGTCTAAACGTGCTAAATGTTTTAAGAGGATTGGAATGGTTTTGTATGTATTTGAAATGTTTCGAATTTCGGCTTATTCTGTATTCAGCTAATGAGAATTTGCATTGGGAACTTTCTTAGGTAGAGGAAAAGGTAGGAATCATTTTGTCATAAGGTCAGTGCGGCTAAGTCCGGCATATTTTATTTGTACGGAAAGTCCGTCATATGTGTCTTATGTTCTTAAGTTAGGGGTGGAAATCAGTTGGTAGACGGACTTTCCTGATAGACAGTCTTACCCGCATTGCCCTTAATGTGATTTTTGAATTCTGGTACCCCTATAAAAAAAATCGGACAAGTGCGAGTCGGGCTCGGACGGGATTCGTACAATAGTAGGTAGTAATTGGGTCCCTTTTTACGCTTTGGGTATGAAACTTTTGTCAGTAAATAGTTTAAATAGGTATTAAGAGTTACATCCCGTTCAGTTACAGCATTCACCCGATAAGAAGTTTTATTATTTTTGCCGACAAGAAATTTGTTGGGACTTATTTTTTCAAAATTACTACTAACCCAAAACATACTAGTAGGTACTTAGACTAGTTATGTCATCTTCTCGGAGCTGTGGGAGCTCGGTCAATGAGACCGCATCACAGTGTTCCGAATTCGAATTTGAAGGATGTAATTGGTCAATTTTGCACAGTACCGCTCCGCGTCAATGGAGCCGCGCCCTTATACTAAATGCGTGTAAAATTGTAACGAAAATCGAATAAGAAGAAAAATTGGTAACAAGATATTTATATTTCACTATTTTGGGAATAGTGATTTCAGAAAATGGACTTCTAGCTCTCACATAATAACCCATAACTATATTTTTCCAACAAATATCAATGATTTGTTTGAGAAAATAACAAGCAAGCGGCGACAAAGTTAACCTTTATAAAATGCTGGTAAAACCTCACACTAAAGTAACAAACAGTGTACCAAATTTACGATAGTGTTATTAGTTTGGCTGGAGGTCACTATCCTCGCTATAGCAACCTTTTCTAGCTAAAGCGCATGTCCTATAGTACAGGGATTTGCGAACATTTTGCCCGGAAATGCGAGTCTTAACCCGAGAAACGACAAATTTAATCCTGCGGGAGATAGCCTGTCGCAAAAGCGTTATAGCAGTGCCACAACTTTGTAGTTTAAAGCGGGATGTATTATGAGGGAATTAGTTAGTTAGTTATACTGGGCTTTTTCCGGAACTCGACAACCATCGTGCCTTTTTTGCGTGTTAGCGAGGTAGCCCTATTCCAACCATCCAAGCTCCTCCACGAAACTCAGCGTAGGTTTCAGGTTGCTAAATGCCTCCTTTAGTGTATGTGGAGTCCCCAAGTGCCTACTCCTGTATGCCTCTACCTGTTTATATTCTAGAAGAATATGTTTTGCTATGTGGGAATTAAATGAGGAGTGTCTTTTCAAAAGGGCTTATTTCCAGTTGTAACTTTTTTTGGGAAATTGAGAATAACATAAATCCACGGTTTTCATTTCGATATTCTTTCTGTGTTTTTGATATAGTGCTGAAGGTGCATTCAGACCAAAAGAGCATTCGCTGTTCTATCCACCGCTCTACGAAATCAACCAATCACGTTTTGAGTAACGATCGAATTTCGTAGAGTGGGAGGTTAGAATAGCGAATGTTCTTTTGGTCTGAATGCACCTTTAAGTGAGTTAATGGGCATTTTCGCGAGAAGAGATCCAAAAAAAATTTTTTTTAAGGTAGGTAAATTTAATGTTTTTCCTACTCAGAATAACGAGTTCTTTCAATCTAGGAGAAAAAAAGTACAAGAAAAAAATGGTCCCACATTTTTCATACATTTTACATGCTCTCCACTTTGTAACAGCTGTACAAAGTGTTTGAAAAACGGTTACGTAATAGAAACAAAAAGTTGGGACACTTTTTTTCTTCTAGTAGGATCGAAAGAGCTCGTGTTTCTGAGCAGGAAAAACATAAAATTTACCTGTTTCAGAAAAATAAGTTTTTGGATCTCTTCTCGCGAAAATGCCCTAATATAAATGTTATGCCACTAAATATATTGCTTTATCAACTTCATTATTAAGTTAATATATCATACATTTTCAGAATTAAGCCCTTTTGATGCGAAACTTTTAGAATTAAGCCGTTTTGTTGTGGCCTTGTGAGCTTATCCAATAATACACAATCTGTTTTTCAAGGATTTTTTACAAATCCTTCATTTCTGCAAAAAGTACTTAATAATAAGTTATTATAATAAAATATACACTTCAAAAAGCTCGTATCATTTTCTTAGTAATAAATAAGGGAGAAATAGGCCCTTTTGATACGGACTTTGATATTTTATATACAGGGTGTTCCACGAGCCACTGAAAACCTTGAACGGGGTGATTTGGTAGGTTAAACTGAATAACTTTTACTATGGAGCTAACCCAGAAATCAAATTCAAATTGTATGAAAAAGATATTTTTTTTTAGATTTCGTGATTGGCCCCATATTAAAAGTTGTTCAGTATAGCCTACTAAATCACCCCGTTCAAGGTTTTCAGTGGCTCGTGGAACACCCTGTATTATAGTCCACTGCTGGACGTAGGCCTTTCCTATTAACTATGCGTATAGACGCATTAGGAGGTAAATGCCCATAATCGTCACGCTGGGCAAGCGAATTGGCGATCGCAGTAATGTGTCCACTATGATGACGCTGCTGCCCATCATCAATCTTGTACAATGGTCAGTGACAATTAAACCCTTAGTCTTACGACACCCGCAGGAGGAGTTGGGGTGGTGACAAATGTATTCTTACTGCCGTCACCACACGGAAACCCTCCTACCCTCCTAGTCCTACCCTTAGTGGATAGCTACCCTTCTTCTTTGCAATTATAGCTTTCGGGTTGAGGTAGGCCGTGTATCCGAGATCATTAAGAAATAACAAATTAACTACATTAGGTCCCAATATTTTCATCATCACATAACGACTTACCTTAACATTACATCACATAAGGATTTTCCTATGAATATCATGAACATCCAAATATTAGCTATGAAAATTTTCGTACAAAAATTTTTCGCGTAAGTAGTTTAAATACTGATTTAGATCAACTGCCAACGACGTACCAGCGACGCGGAAAGAATTTAAATTACGCAATCTGGGTACACGGCTGGCGATGCATCCAAGTTCCCGAGAATATAAGGAATATATTACCGGGGAATAATGACTTGCTTCATGTCACCTTGACGCGGTTTCGATATGGGAATATTATTCAGGATACTTCAAATGGTTTTATGACTTGTGTGGCGCATATCTGTTGCTTTAGGTGGTTAAGTGGGACGACAGTGAGAGGGAAATTTGACAGATAGTAATAAGGTTTTGTCAGCCTCCGTAGCCTAGTTGGTAGTAACCATACCTACGAAGCTGGAGGTTCCAGGTTCGAATCCCGGCGAGGGCATTATTTGTGTATTTATTTATCACAAATATTTGTTCCTTGGTCATGGCTGTCTATGTATTTAAGTATCTATATGTATCTATCTATTCTATATATCATCGCCTAGTACCCACATCACAAGCCTTAATTAAACTTACCGTGAGACTAGGCTGATTTGTGTAAGATGTCCCAAGATATTTATTTATTATTCGTATGTATATTTTGAAAACTTAAGAAATATTTCACGATTGTCGATTGTCTTAATAAAATATTTTAAAATAAAAATTAAACCGCCTTCAAAAATTCGCCTGATCTAAAAAGTAAAAAATAATTTTAATTCCTACTTCTTAGGATTTCCTACCCAAACCTTTAAACATTTTACCCTATAAATTGAAATAAAATATTATGGCTAGGTACCCTACAGATTTCTTAGAAGTCGGTGCCAAGCCAAATAGGTACGTTCATAGTTATATATTAGATAGAGCTTTGTAACTTACTGCCCTTACTCCGAATATGCTTTTATCAACAGTATGATCTGCCTCAGTAATTTTGCTGAAAGCATAACAGGAGTGATAGTAAGTTACAAAGCTCTATCAAATACTTATACTCGCGAAGTGAACATATTTGGCTTGGCACCGACTTCTAAGAAATCTGTAGGGTACCTAGCCATAATATTTTATTTCAATTTATAGGGTAAAATGTTTAAAGGTTTGGGTAGGAAACCCTAAGAAGTAGGAACTAAAATTATTTTTTTACTTTTTAGATCAGGCGAATTTTTGAAGGCGGTTTAATTTTTATTTTAAAATATTTTATTTTTTGCTTTTTAGTACCTTGTGTAATTTATATAAAATCGTTATTTAGTATGCTCTAAATACTTATAATTAGAATGTATTGCACTGTAGTAGGTCAGAAAACCTGAACTGGCTAACTTATATGAATACAACAAACATTCCCATTCCATTCCCATTATCAAGGAGATATACATTATATCATCAGCAGGGTATGAATAATTTCAAAGATTATAGGTAACAGCCTTTAGCATGCCTATATTATTTCAAGAATCACTAACCGCTTACCAACATGTCATAACTACTAAGCAAACACTTGAATAGATCTCGAAAATGTATGACAGTTGTTATATTATCCTCCAAACAAAGAATTATCCTCCAACTCCTAATCGTTAAGGAGTTATACCTTTCATCATCAGCTCACCAACATGAGGCTATGACCACCTAAAGGCAAAAACTCAAATAGCTTCCAAAATGACACACATGTTATACACATGTTATATGTGATACACATGTTATATTTAAAGAATTATCCCCCAACTCCTAATCTCTAAGGAGTTGTACCTTCCATCATCAGCTCACCAACATGAGGCTATGAACACCTAAAGGCAAATACTCAAATGGCTTCCAAAATACATTACATATGTTACATTTAAAGAATTATCCCCCAACTCCTAATCTCTAAGGAGTTGTACCTTCCATCATCAGCTCACCAACATGAAAGGATGACCACCTAAAGGCAAATACTCAAATAGCTTCCAAAATACACGAAATATGTTATATTTAAAGAATTATCCCCCAACTCCTAATTGCTAAGGAGTTGTACCTTCCATCATCAGATCACCAACTTAAGACGTTCGTGACTAGACGCAAATACTTGATTAGTCTTCGAAAATAAATGAAAAATGCCATGTGTGCTTACAACATTTGAAGAGTTCCCTCGATTTCTCCAGGATCCCATCATCAGATCCTAATTCGGTGACAATGGGACCAACTAGAAGGTATACCCTTTCATACAAAAAAAGAATTTTCCAAATCGGTCGACGCGTCTTCGAGTAATCGGGGAACATACATAAAAAAAAAAAAAGATTTCGACGAATTGTATACCTCCTCCTTTTTGAAGTCGGGTAAAAATAAGGCATGACGACTGTTTAAACCGGTGGTCAGGAGTTTATGATTTGTCATGCTACGCATCTCTTTCACACTTGCATACTTAAGAACGTGATAAACGATAAGAACATGACCAGGGTAAATCCACAAGACTCTGACCAGTACCAGTAATTATTTTGCATGTTCCTATATTAATTAAGTAGATAGAAGCGTTCACATATAAACCTATTGGGTTAGGCCTAATATACGGAGAGTTCCATTGGATTAATTTATATAGGATAGGAACATACAATAGTACATTGTGTACTAAGGGCGGTAAATGAGAAATAATAATTTACATATAATTCTTGTACCGCCCGTGGCAACCACAATGTTATTCATCACACCTGTGAGGCAAAAAAAGTAAATAAAACAATATATTTTCACAAAACTTCTCTAGAATGGTCTAAATCATTTCTTAAAATCAGGGATGACTTAAATTTATCATTTTTATAACAGAAATTCCGGCGCGAAATAGTGCGACGTAATGTTGTATGAAAATCCCTAGGGCCCTAGGGCGGGCGTAATGACGCATCTACGGCGCGCATCGCCGCAGCGCATTGGCACACTTGCCGAACAGGTGTGATGAAAAAGAATTGATGTTACAGTCTTGTGGATTTACCCACTATCATATGCCTACACTCTACAGGTGGTTACAATTACCTACAGGTTATACCTAATATTGATGTTATTATTCATGTTAAGGGAGCTGACATAACCTGTATTCAGAGGAGCCCGTCTAGTTCCTAACAATCCGAACATGTCTGGAATATTTATGGATAGGATAAGAAATGTTCTATTTTTAATGGAAAACGGAATGTATCAAGGTAACAGCGAATATATTGGAATGACATGTAATTTTAAGGCACTGTGACGTAAAAGATGTTTTAGGACATGAAAGTTTGATCCTATTTATCTAAAAGTTCCTTTAATGTGAATCGCTTAAGGTGTTTTTTATACACCGAGGGTGTCACATAAAACATAGGTGAAGTTAGAATTGACTTGATACTTGATAGTGATCGGGGACTCTATGGACGCAACATTAGATATTTGACAACGCCATGATGCAACAAATTATCTGTTGTGATGTAATTTTTTTTTTAAATATGCTATTTATAAATTAATAAACGAATAGTTAGTGAATAGAAAAGTGATATTCCCTAGAACTTTTCTAAAAAATTCATTTTGTCTTAAAACATTTTTTTTGCTCGGAAGTGTGATGAAAAACATTACTCGAGTCATTAAAAGCCCTCCGCCTAAGTAAGGTTACTTACCTCCCTAGATGCACAATGTACTATTGTCACGCGTGTACGCTGGTGGTATTTTCAGTAGATAATAAGTACCAACTTCCTGTTTATATTTTTCATCTTAATTTTTTGACCTCATTGAAGTTACTTATTTCACATCATCAGCCTATGTTAGTCCACTGTTGGACATAGGCCTCTCCTGTTAACTATGCGTATAGATGCATTAGGAGGTAAATGGCCATAATCGCCACGCTGGGCAAGCGGATTGGCGTCGCAGTAATGTGTCCACTATGATGACGCTGCTGCCCATCATCAATCTTGTAGAATGGTCAGTGACACTTCAATCCCTTAGTCGACTCTTACGACACCCGCAGGAGGAGTTGGAGGTGGTGACAAATGTATTTTTACTGCCGTCACCACACGGTAACTTATTTGGCAGAAATCATTTTCAAACTTTGAAGGCAATAAGGTGGTACCTACAAACAACTGTAGGAACTTAATTACAAGTAATAAATAACTGTATGTGCAAATAAATGTAACCGTAGGTATTTCGTGTGTTTTACCCTACTCACCGAACGTCAAAGCTGCAGGAACTTTAAATGAGGTAAAACAAGTGTAAAACCATTCTAGCCATTTTCACTCTTAACAGGATCACCTAAGGTTGATATCATTTGAGTCTATGGTAGTGAGTAAATATCGTAAAACAGGAATAGTTCTCAAC
This sequence comes from Thaumatotibia leucotreta, assembly GCA_025490895.1. Taxonomy (NCBI): domain Eukaryota; kingdom Metazoa; phylum Arthropoda; class Insecta; order Lepidoptera; family Tortricidae; genus Thaumatotibia; species Thaumatotibia leucotreta. The sequence continues at coordinate 17,447 of JALPQI010015779.1, read as the reverse complement.
CTTTTCCTTTTATGAGTAAGAGGTGCGAGGAAAGCGATATTTTCTGACGCTAATAAATTAAATGGGTGTGTAAGTTTCTTATACCAGCCTTCGTAGCCTGGTCGGTAGTGACCCTGACTACGAAGCTGCAGGTTCCGGGTTCTATGTATTTAAGTATCTACAGGGTGTTTGGGATAACGATGTAGGAATTTCTGGAGGTGGTAAAGGAGACTAATTGGAAGAGTTTGAACCCTATTTACCTTAGTCCAATATGTGACAGTTTTTTTTAATCCCAAACACCCTGTATGTGTATGTATCTGTCTATTATACAGTGTGTTATCGTGATGCTGGCTTTTCTTGAAACCGAGGAATGCGATGCAGATTTTTAGCCAAACCGTGAGCATTATTTGATTTAAAATTCGAATTTCACAAGTAATAAACTTTCTAAGAAAAGTTAATTGGGTCAAACGCAAACCCATGTTCGTAGTCTTTCCGGTGGACAATCTAAAAGCTAAGGCCTATAAAGCTTGATTTTCTTATGAAAGCCTTATGTTCATTAATACGTACTCCTTTTTCATTGCGTTGTATGATAAAAATAATTATTACTTGTCCACAGGCTGTTAACTATCGACCACAGGAAAGAAAAAGGGCGTGTTCAGCTGAACTGTAGAGCCCCTCTTTCCTGTGGCCAACAGTAACCAACTGGTAGGAGTGTCAGTCGTGATTTTTATCATACCGTTCAATAGGAAAGGAGTGCCTTTAAATGACAATAAGAAAATTAACTCTCATAGCATAGCCCTTAATTCTTTAAATGTCCACCGGAAAGACTCATAACATGATTTTAAGGTTTAACCAATTGGGAAGCAATGTACTTTAAATTAATCGTTAATTTGCACTTGACAATGACAAATTACAGCCAGTTCCAATCTTTGGAGTGGCCTATACGTTCAGCAGTGGATGTCTTTCGGCTGATATGATTCATCATAACATAATCATCATTAGTCTATGTTAGCGGTAAATGCGCATTAGGAGGTAAATGCCCATAATCGCCACGCTGGGCAAGCGGATTGGCGATCGCAGTAATGTGTCCACTATGATGACGCTGCTGCCCATCATCAATCTTGTAGAATGGTCAGTGACACTTCAATCCCTTAGTCGACTCGTACGACACCCGCAGGAGGAGTTGGGGTGGTGACAAATGTATTCTTATTGCCGTCACCACACGGCACGGCTGATATGATTATGATGATATACATATTTAAATACTCGATTTCAGGCTGAAACCTACCTAAACTACAAATTAATTGGGTGTTTCATACAGCTTTGGAACTTGGTTGGAAGTCAGTCGCGACATGAAGAATGCCTGTGTTACCCCAGTTGACAATTAATTAAGAGTTATAAGGGACGGGCGAGTTTTAACGATGTGGTTTGATAGGAGAGATGGCTGGCGAAGTTGACGATTACTATTAGCCATGTATCATTCAAGATCACCGATTTCAATTTTTCAAACAAATCTGGATAGAACATATTAAAACAACATCATTCATTCATCATCATCATTATAATTTTTATTTAATTATTATTATTTATTGAAAAAAATGAAGGAAAAAAAAAATCCATACCTTCATATTTTGAGAAATACAAAAAATTATACGTCGTTACGTATGAAATACAATACTTTATACTTTTAGCTTAACGTTTTAAGCAATTTCGGGCACTAGAAAAACGAATTTTTATTTTTTAAAGCTTTTAAGCATACTTTAAGTGTTTTTCAAGTTTTTCCAAAACATTAAACAAATCTCGAGTTTAAGCTTGTAACGCCATCCCTCAGAAATTGCAGAAATGTTTTGACCATTCATCGGTATGTAACTACAAGCTACAATGCACCGAAACAAGTTTAGAAACTTGTAATAAAATTTATGAAGAGTTTTATGGTATGTTGCCTGTAGGCAACACTATGATACAGAGGGTTAAACTAGTGAATAATAATGCACATCGTCTTTCGAAGGCCACCATGTCTAAATAGAGTTTTCCCGTTATTTGCCATAGCTCTGGAGCCCGCTTAGCGACATAGATTTGGTACCTAATGGACAAGTCTTATTCCTTCCAACAAAAAGTCACTTTATAGTGATTAATGTGCTTTAAACAGTTAACAACGACTCCAAACATTTTCATCACGATGTTTTCCTACATATGAAGACGATTTAAACAGTATATTGATTTAAACTTTCACGATTATCACTCATATTTTAAAGACAAACGGGTCTTAATCGCATAAACTTACGTTTAATCATATCCTGACGTTTCGGGCATGACGTTACCCGTGGTCGCAGGATATAATTAAACGTAACGTAAGACCCGGTTGTCTTTAAAATATGATTGAAACAGTGTCTGTCTGTGGTAAGACTTTACGAAAATAATTCGCAAGGCCGATATGGAACCAACAGCCGACCACATCTGGCCTGCTACCACGAACACCGAAGTTCGTCAATTTCGGAAATTTGGCTCTGTCACTCCAACGAAGGCGTCATTAGAGTGAGAGAGAAAAATCTCCGAAATTTGAGAACATCGGAGTTCGTGGTAGCAGGCCTGGAAGTGTAAAAGCCGTGAAATATGACCAAAATAAATCATGAATTGCTTTAATAGACCCTTGCAGTCAGGCCGAGGGCTTTGTAAATATTGTAACGCCGAGGCGTGTCGGATCGTTACCTGCTTGGATGTCAAATCTTGGCTGAGTATTGTCATCACGTTCAACCGATACGAACACTAGACAATTCTAGAAAATTATAACATCATGAAAAACGCTCTAATCCAAAATAATACTTCTTTATAATATTTTGTATTCTGGTACTTCATTATTAGAATGGAAATTACGACACTGTAGCATCTTGAAATGCAGCGTTATTCATGATAAGCGTCCATAAGTTGAACCTAAGAGACTTTTTACAATCTGATTTACGTATAACGTTATTTCGATATACCTAGTTTCCGATATAGTCGTACCTAGGAGGAGAATGTTCTCTGGAATCTAAATTTAACAAATAATCTAATCAAGCTAAGTCTGTACTAGATACATGCCTTATGAGTTATATTTACTGACTTGTTTACTTATTTGCGATATAAAATAATTATTCATAACACTTTTTATAAGTTCTCATGGAAACATTCTCAATGGGAACTTACTGTTAAATTCTCATGAAATTTCTCGGAAACTTTCGAGTATGTTCCTTCAATTTAAAGAATGTTCTGCAACTTGTACATTGCTAGTCGTATCATGAGTTGGATAGTAGAGGATACAATACAATACAATACAATACAAAACTCTTTATTGTACACCTCACACGTAATAAAGAACAAAAGTTCACAAAACAAAAGAAATACAAAAAAGTAGGTCACAAAAGGCGGCCTTATCGCTAAAAAGCGATCTCTTCCAGACAACCTTTGGGTAGTGGAGACACGATTACAAAATGTAGGTAGTAGGTGGTGCAGAAAAAGGAAAATATTTAAAAAGAATACCAACAACACAAACGAAAATTCTAATAGACATACATAAATAAATGTAATCATATAAACATACATATACCAGCTACATATATAAATATAAGCATACCAAGTAGAGGAAAACAACAGTGTCAATCATTAAGATTAAGGAAGAGATAAATAATATTCCTTAACTTTGGAACGTTAGGATACTTTAGGATACGTTAGGTTTTACTTGATACGTAGGTAATGTATTCTATCGCGCTTGCACTGACATGATATTGAAGCAAGCGCGATGGCCTGCTTTACGTATCGAGTAAAACCTAACGTTATCGATACTTGCAATGTCTGGTACGTCTACTCGTAGTGTTCTAGGGTTCTTACGTAAAAATATTAGTAAAACCTAATGTAACTGCTACTTGGCAACTCATAATACGGCCTGCTGTAGGTCTACAGCGAACTTCGAAACTTGAACGTTTCAGGCATCTATCTCACTCTGATGACGCCTTCTTTGAAGTGACACAGCCAGGGTGCTTAGCCAAGTTGCCAATCGCTAGCGCTTAGGAGCGTATCGTAGTTTTCCCTCTCTGTCACTCTTTCATATTAGTGCAACAAAGACAGTTAGCTGCCTTCCGCTTACGATTGACGATTAAGCGTTAAGATTTAATCGACAAGCGACTTTCATCGGTAGGAAAAGGCAGATTTAAAAAATGAAAATCCGTCTCGTTGGTTCTATTGGTGATTTTTTTGCATTTCACGCTATTTGGTGTACTAGCTAGTTGGTTTGCGAGACTATACTTTATGCACTTTTTCTCAAACTTGCAATGAAATCTTTACATGAGGTACATCAAATCAATCAAGGAAGTACGTAGTTTCGGGTTCTACGAGCGAACAATGATTTAAAGGAATTTCATACAAAAAAAACACCTTTCTTTTGTTTTGAAACGTCAAAGTAGTATGACTGACTTGAATACATGAAACTGATAAGGAACATTTCTTTCTTTATTTCATTATCTATTTGGCCTGAAAAACCTTATTTCCCGGCTTTTGCAGTAATGTACGAGGGCTGTTCCGAAAGTTTTTAGTTGCTCAGGTTCTATTCATGCGATTTCAATAAAACTTACACCAATTTGAGGGATATTTCAATGACGCTTTAGGCGGTGTAAATTTGTTTTAGTAAAGATTTTAGATATTTTTATTATTTTGTTTTACTAAGACGTGTCGAGCCTTACTCCAATGACCGTGATACCGATTTTTAAGACACTTTTTTAATGAGATGCTATGAACATCATTCGCTTATAAAACTATTTTATTTTATAGGTACTAGTAATTGAAGATATTTCCGTTATTTTTAAGTACAAATTACGTGATATCCTTTACTTTAATCATAAATGAGTAGGCATCGAAAAAAATCGTAAACTCAAAAATTGGAATTTCGAATATTGTAAAAATCATCATTCAATCAATAATCATTTTTGTTCCATTATAATTTAAAAAACGCAAAATGAGCTAAATTATTTATCCCGGGTATATTTTAGTACAGCTTTCAAAGATTTTTATACGAAATATGCTTCAATGTGTCAAAAATTGCCAATTTCTCCATACAATGTTAAATTTCATACAAAACAGCTTTTTGTAAAAAAAATATAATAAAAAAACTATTCCCATTACATGCATAAATTTATTAACCATAATAAGTATTGAAATGTCCCTCACAATGATATAAATTTAATTTAAATCGCATGAATAGAACCGGAGCAACTAAAAACTTTCGGAACAGCCCTCGTACTATAAACGTTTGCACGTTCATTGGAGACAATGGAGATCTTTGTATACTGGCTTAAATAAAAAGTAAAAACACTCGCTGTAGCTCGCCGATATCAAATGCTAGAGGCTTAAGAATGTGTACGGAAAGTCATGGCATCTGAAAGCAAGGCACGCCCATTCATCTCACGTGTCTTTACTTTCCGAACAACTCTAAAATACTAGTACTTCGTGTGGTTAGATTGTTTTTGGGCGTTATTTGCCGTTTATTTGCTGTGGCAATATGGAACCCTACTGTTGGTCTTTTTATTTAGCCGGTTATTAAGTGGCTCAAGAAAAGGTTTTGTTTTCGGATTTTTATGTAGGTTCCTTGGCTAAAGAATATTTTATGAACTAGGTATGACTCCTGTTTTTGATCGCACCAATAGCTGCGCCAATACAGTCGAATATTATTTATACAATGGGGTAATGTTTTACAGTATTTCATCCTGCATTTTATATATTGTAGGGTCTCGAGGAGTTAATTAGCTGTGTTGGCATTTACACAACATTTTCCGGTTCGTGGTCACAGAACCTTTCTGCTCCAGCGACCATCGGTTCTATTAAACCATTTGCCTCAAACATAGTAAATCTGAGCAACTATGTTGATTTGCAGATATCCGTATATGCTTCTCAAAAGGAAACAAACATTTCGGTCTACTGCTTTTGACAATCTGTGTGTATGCAGTAAACATTGAAATTTCATAAGGTGGTTCGATTTCCATACAAAAAGCAAATATTAAATCATTACATAGGATTACATTGACGAAGTATAACAATAAAACGTCAAATTTTTTTCCTTTAAATATATTTTGTACAAATCGTTTTAATTGTTTTAAACCAAATGAATATTCAAAAAGACATTTATATACCTTTAATTGTGTATGTGTAATAACTACATAAGCATTTCTTAATCATATTTATTTTCAAAACTACAATTTATATACACATCTAACTAATCTACTTAACCCAACCTACATCTAAGATTGGCCCTTGTGGCATTGTAAAGTCACGTCTAATAATATGTATACATTTCGGAACGTATGTCAAAGGCATAAGGATCAAAATCGTATACATATTATTAGATCCGACCGTACCGAGGATGCTGGCGGCATTTCCTCGCTGTATCGCAATACTGATGCGCTGTGCGAGGAACTCGCCAGCTCTTCGGTCTTTAGTTACGTCAACCAGACGTAGTACTACTTAAGTAGTATAAAACAAAATTGCTTCCGGTTGTCTATCCTTATGTATGTCTACTTCTCTCTTATATAAGAGCTTTGCTCTTGTCGGTGTAGTTCAAAGTACGCTCGCCACTTTCCTCGATCCCAGGCCATCTCTTTCAGGTTTTGATACGACGTGACTTTCACGTTCTCCTTGATTTGTTCAATGCGAATTCTCCTGGGTCTTCCTCTTCCACGCTTTACTTCAATCTTTCCTTCCACTATGCATTTTATGAGGTTGTCATATTTGTCATGTCGTATCAGATGGCCCAACATCCTCCCTCTTCTGTTCTTTATAATTTCCATCAATTGCCTCCTCTCTTTCACCCTGTCTAACACCTCCTCGTTCGTCACTCTCTCTGTCCAACTAATCCTCTCCATTCGCCTCCAACACCACATCTCAAATGATTCTATTAGGTATTCTCTTTCCTTTTGCGTCATGGTCTATGCCTCGCTACCGTATTATACTATACTCCATATATAAGATTTAATAAAATTAAATTTCTAATGTACTTACACAACTGATTTTGAACCATTTGAGATTTAAAGAGCTATTAAAGAAGAATGTTTAGTATTCGTATACACAGAACAAAAAATAACGTAGAAGTGGCTTATACCCCGATTCTCAAGAGAACCGATGTCGCCACACTCACACTGGCGCAAACATGCACACAGAAGTATCTGAAAGCTTATTGGTTATAAAATCTTATACAAAAATAAACTTTATTTCGAATGCGACAAAAGCAAAATTATACTACTCGTTTTATTACTTACGACGTTTCGCTTGCTACTATTAACTTGCAAAGAGAGTGTTGCCATCTAGCGTCGAGTAGCATAAGTCTGTTTAATAACTAAAACTCAATAGTTCAGCAACTCCCCAATAGATGGCGAATCCTTGTTCTCTCTCCCACATACGTGGCATTTCCCAAGAGTAAAAGAGATAGGCTGCTTTTTGCACGTTATGGCTAACAAGCGTCATAGTGCTGTGCAAGAGTCGGTATTATATCGATAAAATATATATAATTATATATATGAAGTAATAGCATTGGGCGTCTAGGGAGGTAATTACGGTATTACTAACTAGAGTGTTAGATTTTAATGACTCGAGTTAGTATTCCGCTTACCGACCGTGATGCATACAATGTTTTTCATCACACTTCTAAGCAAAAAAAATTGTTTTAAGACAAAATATTGTTAAATGACGAACCAACTTTTCTATAACTCCCTAGGGAATACTCCCGCGACGCATGCAAGCAATGGGGCGCTTACAAAGCAAGTGTGATGAAAAAGTCCATTTCTTCGATTTGCTTTGGTTTTTCATCATCATCATCATCATCATATCAGCCGAAAGACGTCCACTGCTGAACATAAGCCTCCCCCAAAGATTGCCACAATGACCAGTCCTGCGCCACCCGCATCCAGCGGACTCCTGCGACCTTCACCAGGTCATCAGTCCACCTTGTGGTGGGCCTACCCACGCTACGCCTTCCGGTACGTGGCCGCCACTCAAGAACCTTCCCGCCCCAACGGCCATCGGTTCTACGCGCAATGTGCCCCGCCCACTGCCACTTCAGTTTAGCGATTCGGAGAGCTATTTCGGTTACTTTGGTTCTGCTGCGGATGGTCTCATTTTTAATCCGATCACCATACCTGGAATAACTCGGGGCATTTATACGAAAGTGATGTAGCAAAATATTTTATCGACTAAAAATATATCGATGTTACTGTGAATGACAACATCAAAATGTTATTCAGCATAAATAAATATTAGGTACTTACTCTTCAATTAAAATAAAAAATAAATTTAAACGGGTAGTTACGCGTTTATTTAAAAATAATTTTCAAAATATACAATTAATATTAAAAAATCAATATTTAAATTGTCATTTTGATTAAAATGACATCTGCATACAAGAGGCCCGATATCAGATATGACATCGAACCTCTGTACTGTAACCGAGAATGTTCAATAAGCACATCTTTTATTATAATTATAATTTATAATATATAACAAATAATTAATTCATAACCTTTTGAATAATTAAAAACATACAGATGGACAGTCGGGCAGACAATGATAACGATAATTTGAGAACGGCACCTTAAAATTCACACCCATAATATTATAATATTAGGATATGCTCATGCTCACAGTAAGCAAGGCTGAGATGATGATGATGACGATGACATTCGGGCGGAAATGGTGAAACTATGTTTTGGCAACGAAACCTTAATATCTACAATATTATAATATTATGATAAGCAGACCTACACTCAGCAGCTAGCAGCAAAAGGCTGAGATGATGATGATGATGATGACGATGACAGTCTGGCAGACATGGCGAAACTATAATTTGACAATAGAACCTTAACATTCACAATATTATAATATGAGGATGTGGGGATCTATAGTTCTATACTAAGCAGTAGGTAAGGTAGTAGTCTTAGGGTGATGATGATAATGACGACAATGACAGTCGGGTGGACATAGCGAAACTATGATTTGGCAACGAAACCCTAATATCCACAATATTATAATTGGATGACATGCAGGCCTACGCTCAGCAGCTGGCAGCAAAAGGTTGAGATGATGATGATGATGACGATGACAGTCGGGCGGACATGGCGAAACTATGATTTGGCCACGAAACCCTAATATCCACAATATTATAATTGGATGACATGCAGGCCTACGCTCAGCAGCTGGCAGCAAAAGGTTGAGATGATGATGATGATGACGATGACAGTCGGGCGGACATGGCGAAACTATGATTTGGCCACGAAACCCTAATATCCACAATATTATAATTGGATGACATGCAGGCCTACGCTCAGCAGCTGGCAGCAAAAGGTTGAGATGATGATGATGATGATGATGACAGTCGGAAACCCGATTAAATAAATAAAGATTATAGAGAACATGTTTCAATTTTTTTCACTTAATCGGCTCAAGACAACTAATGTAGGTATATCGACGAAATAAAATATCGATATCGATACCTTTTTGGACCCTTTCCTCGCATTGGCCGCTACTCAGCCTATCGTTCCGAAATTCTAGAAATTTCCATAGTTTCATGCCAAATAAAAAACGACCTTATTATTGGCATATAAAGTTGATTTTTATTTAGTGTAGTACAAACATCTTGCGGAAGACGAAATATTTTAGAAAATATTAAAATATTAACAAATTAAGAACTTCCGGTGGTATGAAATACCTTCATTGGTGAGGTTTGACTTCTGGCTGTTACTTTTACATCGCAAAACGGCACAAAAAGGCATATTTGCACATTCTTTTTCGGATTTATTCGAAAACGATCTCACGTGAGCGCGCTTAGAGAACTGACGGCCTACTGTGGTTAACTTTTGTGCAGGTAAGCCTTGCGCTGCTTACTATTGCCACACGCGCTGCGCTTACATTACGCTTCTACTGTTTTTTCTGTTTTGTGTTCGTATATTCGTATTGTATCTGAGTGAATATCTGCGCGTTTCAACCGCCTAATTTTAGTGACATCACTTTTGACGAAGTTTATAGAAACTTCGGCAAAAGTAGTACATTGTAACGGATATTCGTTACAATGTGCTACTTTGTCATTTGAAGGAGACACAGTACCTTATTCAAAAGACGAAGTATAACATTGAGATCTTTTTTAGAAACTTCGGAAAAAATGATGCCACCAAAATTAGGCGGTTGAAACCCTCAGATATTTACCCATCCATGCGAAGCCAAGGCGGCGGCTAGTGACTTAATAAAAAGGAATAATATGAAAGATCTGAAAAAAAAACATCCTAAAGGGCTGTTATTCCGTGGGCATATTTGGGCTGATCTGATTTCAATAAGCCAGCATTCGATAACGATTTGGCCGGAGATTTATTTACGGTTAGCATCGAAGGGTTTTTCCCGAGGCACATTTTGCTAGATTCAAAGGGATTAAAACCTTTATACATATACTATATCTACATATACATATACAGTGTGTAAATCTAATACGGGCGATCAATTAAACCAGGCATGGAATTCATTAGTGTAATCATGGATTACAAGGTTTTTTTTTTAAAGTTAGTCTTAATTATGACCCCACAGATTTTTTTAATGATTATCAGAGCAGCAATGTAGGTACGAACATTGGTTATTGTTGATATGCAGTTATGTCGTCTGCTTTGAAAATTAGCTGTCAACGAGTGCTGAACTCGCGTATGTTGCACTACATTGCGAGCCGAATTATTTTGAATGGAAAATTTTGTGGCTCTAATTTTAAGTAAAAGTTATTTGAATGTAATTATTATATCGTAAACTAACACCCGTTAAGAGCTTCGCCCGTATTAGACTTACACCCTGTATATAGACTGAAACCAAAATGATTATTTAAAATAAATTAAAGTTGAACCTGATAATGTTTCAAACGAAATTTTAGATCAAACAAGCTGTTCCATCCAATAAATAAAATGTCTAAAACTTCAAACTACTTATCACCTACTTCTTAAATTAAAATTATGTAACTTTTGATGCGAACTGTAAGCCAAATTAACTTTAACACTATCACATTATGAATATGATAAAGAGACAAGGTTTCAATTATGATTCCCAGTAGGTAAAATACCTGGATGGTTAGCCAAGTTGCCAATCGCTAACGCTTAATCGTCAATCGTAACGAAAGGCAGCTAACTGTTTTTGTCGCACTAATATGAAAGAGTGACATAGAGGGAAAACTACGATACGCTACTAAGCGTTAGCGATTGGCAACTTGGCTAAGCATCCAGAAGTCCTACAGCGAACCACGAACGAAGTGTTCCCTCTCTCTCGCACTTGTGAATTTGAACGTAAGTGTGACAGGGAGTCAACACTTCTTTCGTGGTTCGCGGTCGCACCTCAGACCTTACTATTCAGGTCAGTTATGCAAATCCGAGGCGTATTTATTCAGTATCCTGTAGGATGGAGCCAAAGGCTTCCCGGCTTCGATCATAAATACTGGCGACATCCTTCCGACACGCTTCCGACTAGATATTATAACACAAGGGAGCTGTTCAGAAACCTTGAATACAATTCAGTATCACAACAAAAATACAAGTACCTATACTATACATCGTAGACTTGTTGTACATTGCATGTTGTCTTCAATTCAGTTACTTAAGGTTATTGATTTAAACTTTCACGATTATCACTCATATTTTAACCCTTAAATGCATGACATAGACAAAGTTTTATTCAAATTTGAATTCTGACATGCTGTCAATAGAGTCAAGAATACATGATGCATATATTGTAATTTTTAAGGCAGGCAATAGTTCATAATTGATAAAAATTTCTTCAGAATCGATTATTTGCATAAATATTACATATGTGATATATCTTTTATTTTCCTCATAGGTGGTGTGAAAAGCAGTATGTGTCACACGGTATCAAAATTAGTCTTTTGATACCGTGTGCCACATAGTGCCTTTAGTTTGAATCCTTCATTACGCTCAGGATTACACTTTAGAATCCCTCCCTACGGTCGGGATTCGATTGTGGAATCCGTCGCTCCATTCAGGATTAAATATACGCCCACGCCGGAAATATGCCATTTTGATCCCTTGTGATACAATCTACTATTCGTTGTCTTATTTTGTGTCCCTAAAAACGTGATACATGGATGATTTTTGTATGAGACGATGTTTTGTTTTCCATTTCTTATAAAAGGATTCAAATCTAGCGTGAAAAAGAATACAAGCGCATTAGTGCACCGGATTTTTTTATCTACTTAGATGAAACAGTAACTAAAAGCGTGACAGAGTGGTATGAAACAAAACAACGAAAAGAATTTGGACCCCCCTATCTAATTAATAGTGTTAAAAAGTGACTTCCACTTGTATTACAAGTTACAAGTAGCAATGTACAAGTTGTAGAACATTCTCAAAACTGCGGGAATATACTCGGAAATTTCCGAGAATTTTCATGAGAATTTAAGAATAAGTTTCATTGAGAATGTTTCCATGAGAACTTATAAAAATGTGTTATAAATAATTATTTTAAATCGTAAATAAGTAAACAAGGCAGTAAATATAACTCATAAGGCATGTATCTAGTACGGTCTTGGCTTGATTAGATTATTTGTTAAATTGAGATTTCCGAGAACATTCTCTATGTAATTTTCGCAACTTATGAAACGTCCCCTCGGTTTACTGCAAAGTTTTATGTGGCATCGGGCCATGGTATTTGAAATGGAGTACACAATGCTAAAATAAAGAAAATATTACATACAAAGCTAGTTACAGTCAAGGGTATAAATATGTAACTATACACATTTTTATCTTATGCCGTAAAAATAAGGTGCAAAAGTGTATATATATTTTTGCTCTTGACTGTAGAAGGTTTTGAGAAACGGGCCACTAATGGCAACTTTACTGACTACTCTCACAGAGAGGGTCCAGCTTTTTAAGGAAACTGAATCCTTCATTTATTACGTTAAGGATAATCTAATAATGCCAACTTCCGTACAGTCACGTCTAAAAATATGTATACATTTTAGAACGTATGCCCATGGCATGAGGATCAAAATTGTCAATATATTTTTGAAGCCGACCGCACTATCGCCAACTAGCCAACTTGTACCAACAGTTCGAGTTCGTTTATCGAACATTCGTCAAAGAATTGGTCTGTTGACAGTACTTTGATGACTGTTGATTATCACTACATAGTATAAAATAAAGTCACTTTTTCTGTCCCTATGTCCCTTTGCACGCTTACTTAAATCTTTAAAACTACGCAACGGATTTTGATGAAATTTTTTTAATAGGTAGAGTAATTCAAGAGGAAGGTTTTTATGTAGGTATAGTACCCGTGCGAAGCCGGGGCGGGTCGCTAGTTTACTATAATCATAGAAATAAGCATCATCATCATCATCAGCCTATATCAGTTCACTGCTGGATAACGGTCTCTCTTTAGCCTATGGGTATGGATTCATTAGGGGGTAAATGCCCATTATCGCCACGCTGGGTAAGCGGATTGGCGATCGCAGTAGTGTGTCTGCACTATGATTCATGATGCTGGTGCCCATCATCAATCTTGGATAAATAAATGGTCAGTTCACACTTCGATTCCTTACCTAGCTGACTCTTGTAGTTGACTCTAGTAGTACAACACCCACGGGAAGAGTTGGGGTGGTGACAAATGTATTCTTATTACTGTCACCACACGGATTATATGAGAATAAATCCGTCCGAATTAGAAATAAGCATGGTAGTAATAAGCCGTGTGGTGACGGCAGTAAGAATATATTTGACACCACCCCAACTCCTCCTGCGGGTGTCGTAAGAGTCGACTAAGGGATTGAAGTGTCACTGACCACTATTTGATAAAAGATTTATGATGGGCAGCTGTGTCATTATAGTGGACACATTACCGCGATCGCCAATCCGCTTGCCCAGCGTGGCGATTATAAACTTCAAAAGAGAGTCTTCATTATAGGACTCGAGTCACTTGCAAAAGACTATCATTAAAAAGGACTATAAGTAATATATATATTATGATGGCTTGAGTTCTCACTGTAGAACTCGATTTAGACTACAAAAAAAAACTACTTACGACTCAAAAGGCTCGGAAGTCTTTTAAACTCAAGAGTGTATTAAATGTGACTCGAATGATTCAATTTAGACTTAAAGAACTCAAGTCTTTACCAACACTACATAAGATAAAATTATATCACCATGTTAAGTAATATCATATGACCGAAACTGTGTTCTTTTTATAAATTGTATTGCAGTTTTTACTCTACGAACGCGCGAACGTCAATTTCATTACAATATGTAGGTATAGGTACTGTATTGTATGTAAGAAATCAATTTCATAGCGAAGCGAACGTAACGTACTACATCGCTCCGAAAAAATCTTTGTGATTTTGAACCGTGGTCCAAAGACATACGTACTGAAATGTATACTTATTATTAGACGCAAGGAGTAACGTACATTGTGTTTCCTCCTAAAGGCTTTCGCGAGCTTGGCAAACGATCGGAATAACGCCCTCTATTGACAAATCGTAAGAAATAATGTAATTGGAGAATCCGTGACACTCGTGCACAATTCAAGATTCTTAAGAAAGAAATATCCCTTTGAACTTGATACTTCTAAGGAGGCCATAGATTGCTCGGAGCTAAAGGAAAAGCTTTCTACTTAAGTTTTAAATAAATCTACTCTTTTCCAGCGAATACATTCTTTATCTTGATGGGTAGATTGGGAAAGCAGCCGGTCGTGTCGGGGATACATCAGTAATTCTAACTGGATACTTCTTAGACACTGTCTTTGTAAATGTCACTGCGAACCGGTAATAAAAAAATGTAATTATAATATCCTTCTACTTAACAGACCTGAGGAATGCCTTTTAAAAAGGGCTCATTTTCACTCTGTCAACAAGGGTTATTTTTTATGTTTTACAAGGGATATAATCTCTATTGACAAAATGTATTGAAATCCCTTTGAAAAGACACTCACCACCTAAATTAAACCCGTGCAAAGTCTTCCTATACCTACACGTATAACAACAAAGGTGAGTTGCACTGTGCGCCCTGTAACAGAAACTTTAAAAGCAAATTAGGTTTTGCAAGCCACATTCATGCTCATGATCATGAAGCCAGGTTTTGCCATTGACGGATACGTCAAGGAGGACGATATATTACATTTAACATAAAAACAATTAAAAAAGTATACAAGGAACATAATTATCTTATCCACAATACAGGCTTCATCAGCTACTTAAACAAACCAGCAAAAGGCTGAACTTCTCCTTCATAAACTACTCCCAAAAGCTGATAAATATTTCTCGTCCCTTTCGGTCTTATTGATATTTCTATATGACCAAAAGGGCCAAAGATACTTTGAACAGTCTACCTCACATGATCGGTATCATCCGAGTAACTCGCGGATTAGTAGCTTTCAGCTTTGCGATAAGTACTACGAGCGAGTTCTAGAAATATATCTCTCACAGAGAAGTTAAGTCAGAACTCTTATAGACTTGAAGAATTTCACTCTAGACAGATTTCAAGGTACAAACGCAAATTTGGTAAACAAGATAAATACTGAAGAGCGATCTCCCTAAATAGACCTCTTACAGTGAAGTTATTAGGTCAGACCTGTTGAAAATAAACCGGAACACGATAAAACCCTTTGATGTATCTGAAAAATCCACAGTACCGCGAACTTATCCGCAAATTTCGCGGATTGTTTCTACTTATCACTGTAACGTTTTCGTTGGAATGACAGAGTCGAATCCTCGAAATTTCGCGGTAAATACGAGGGCCGCATTGAAAGTTTTGAGAATCTAGGAAACTATATCAATTATACCTGTTTTGTTTTAATTATTGCCTTTCTTACCTCTTTATGATAATCTGTACAAATTTTTAATACAATTAAACCAACATCCAAAACTCACAGCCCATTTTTCGTAGGTCACATTTTGTATGCAAATTTTCAGTTTTCGGAATTTAGTATGGATGATTTGGGTGGTCCATTAAGAATATAGTTTTTTAAGAATAAATGTTAATAGGTACTGGATTTTTTTCTAGTGAGTCATATGGATACCTAAGGATGTCCATTCCTGACATAAAACTTTTTGCGAATTTTCTATGATTTACCACATAACTGCGATTTGAAATTAGGGGATGTCTGATATTTGACATTGATCTCTTTAATCATCCGTAAGAAAAAATCGAAAGCAATAAAATTTGTAACTACTACAAGAAGTCCTACAAGAACTGGGCTTTGATACCGAATAAGAATCTAAGCTCATTTCTACTTCATCGATGACTAAGGCCACACCAAAAGTAGCATAAAAACGTTACAAAATAAAAAAATGGGTGAAAATTGTGAAATCATTCGACACCCAATTTTCAAATGGCATGAAACCCTAAAATACAGGTTTTAGCCGAATAAATTATACATACCCCAAAAAAAATATAAAGAATTCTATTTTCAGAAAATAATTGTTTCCTTATGTTGAAATAAGAAATCGAACTTTACGATTAAGTAACAACACTAATTAGCTTGCGTATCACTAGGCTCGGCTACTATAGCAACGGTGTAAACTGTTATGTAGTTATGAAAAATTCTCTCAAATATACAAATGCGTTTTCGAAACTTTCATCCTTTTATTTAATTTAGTTTATCACCTTATACTAAGTGATCTCTAAGTGGGGCAGTCTCAAAACTTTCAGTATGGCCCTCGTAGTAGGCCAGACACGACCGGCTAGTTATTTATTTGTTTTGAACAATCTAAACGAAGGCTATTGACCTTGAACGACCTATCCCACATTATCGGTATTATCCGGGGAACAACCGGATTAGCTGTTAGTCAAGTTTGCGCGATAAATACTGTGGACCTCTCGGAATAGATCTCTCGGCTCTCAAAAAGGATTCCGTTAAAGCGGTATAGATCGATTTGCACATACTTTTATGGTGATATGTCAGTCCTGTCTAACTATCGTGAAACGTAATAACATATAATTAAACGGACAAACGCTCGTGTATATTAACATGTTTCGGACAGCCTAAGTCCCTATTATCAAGCACTGCTATGCTATTCTCTTATTGACACATTCGACGCTGTGTTCGTCAACGAGCTAGACGTCGAGACAGCCTTGTCTAAAATCCTAGCTGTTTGATTTGACATTAGGAATCGAGGCTGTGAGCGAGGTTATGGGCGAGTTCGTCGCTGTTTTCGTTAGAGAATACGAAGTTCGTACATTAAACGTCAAACTCTCGACGCAGCGCAGTGTAGTTACAGCTCACGTCGCATTCGTCGCCGAGCACTAGTGTCGTTTAAAGTACATTAGTGAATACCATTTTTAGGCTCGACGCTGCCGCAGCGCTGACACAGCGCTGATAGCAAGGCGGTTTCCTTAGTGAATAACACTGCTGAGTCCGCTGCAACGTGCACTCAAAATGTCATGAGCGCATGCCGCCCGGGCATCACGATAGCAGCAAACTCAGGGCTTGAT
>JALPQI010015778.1:0-30916 GCA_025490895.1 Thaumatotibia leucotreta | reverse complement strand
CGATAGCAAATATCGCACCTACAATTTTAGATTTTGACGCAATTTTCTAGAGACGGAATTAAATTTGAGGAGCGTTCCGCTAAAATAAAGATAGCAAATGTCAAAAATATGACGCTTTATGCCATAAATACAATTAAACACACGTGTATTTAGTCACTACGCGCGACATATTTCGGAGTGCCTAGGTCTCCATTAAACGCCGTAGTGACTAAATACACCTGGACCTAGGTATGCCTAGGTACTGTTTTTTAACGATTGTAAAATAGATTTCAGTATAAAGTACTATTGTATCATCAGTCAATTCGAAATTCAGGATGACTTTGGTGGCAACATTATTATTAATACCCAGATCCCGTGAGAGTCGCATTAATTTCTAAAAATCTTGGTAGATGCTACTTCTAATTACAAAGATATTTTAAGGTTGAAACGCTCGTAGAAGTGCCTGAAGGTGCGTTCAGACCAAAAGAGCATTCGCTGTTCTATCCCCCGCTCTACGAAATCAACCAATCACGTTTTGTGTAACGATCGAATTTCGTAGAGTGGGAGGTTATAATAGCGAATGTTCGCTTGGTCTGAATGCACCTTAAGAAGTTTTAACTAACAATATTTGGGGGACTACTGGCCAGATAAAGGCTCAGATATTGGCGTGACCTAGCTTTTGAACATTCCATGATAATAACCGGTTCATCCAAGTTGCTCTCTGTATTTAGGCCACACGGCTACCTGAACGCATTTTTTGTATCCATCTCAGACCATGAAATATCATCATCATAAATTTAAGAGTCAAACTCTTGTCGGCGTAACTGATGAATGTAGCTGTCTCCATCTAACTCTGTCTAAAGCCGCCTCCTTGACTTCCTTGTACGACACAACGTCTACTTTCTCTTTTATTTGTTTCATGTAACTTCTTCTAGGTCTCCCTCTTCCTCGCTTTCCTTCAATCCATAAAGTATATCCGTCTGAATTAAGAAAAAAAAAAAAAAAAAAAACAAATTAAAAATCTTATCTAAGACGCAAGTAGGACAAAATGTAATATCTTTTAACTATTTTTTTTATTGATCTTGCATAAAGTACCTATTCAATGTAAAGTTAGTATTGAGAATCTCAACAAACCTTTACACATGGCATACATAGAGCCTGTTGTAACTTTTAAATCATACTAATTACGTAAACGCCCATGTTAGCTTGAAATCTTATAGAGTTCCTTTTGTTTAGTACGTTTCGAATAACAAACGATCACTAACTATGCTTTCAACAATTAGGCTTATATTTTCAACCTCTTCTTCTAGTAAGTCAGGAAAAGTAGCAGCATAAAAGTTAATGAACATTTCTTTTTATTAATTAAAAATTATGAAAATTGACAAAATAAAAAGAAATGCTCTACCTAATGTGGTTCGAGTGGTTGGACTTAAAGTCCATTCATCCTTGTCTTATGTAGTAAACAAGTTTCAAACCTAAAAGTACACGTTTTCTGTTGTTAACTGCCATATTTGCCTATACCAAAATACGTGAGTCTGTATTATGCACTCCGTCCGTAGTGATTAGTAAAATGCTGAATTTTCAATCAAGGAAACAACAGTTTACAACAGAAAACGTGTAATTTTAGGTTAGAAAGTTGTTTACTAGATAAGACAACTAAGGATGAATGGACCGTAGGGTGGGCGGCCGGTACTGGCTTTTTATAAAAATACGGTACCGGAACCAAGAATTCCCGGTTCTTGCCATACAAGTTCAGAACCGGGACCCTTCCCTAGTTGGACTATAACGATTAATATTTTTACTTTTTATTCTTCTCATGCAGTCTGTACAGATTTACAGAATGCGCCACCAAAATGTATCGTAGTTTTCCCTCTTTGCCTCTCTTTTATATTAGTGCTAGAAACACCGTTAAGTTTCATTCAGGATTGAGCGTTAGCGACATCTTGGCTATGTACCTATACTCGGCCGTCTCTATGAAGTCAATCCTGACAGCTGTCAGTTTCATGGATGATCTGTCAACAAAGTCACTTTTTGTGACATGACAGGTGTCAGGATTGACTTCACACCGGCTGAGTATAGGTCACAAACGCTACCAAAACGCATATCCTTTGACAGTCTGAGACAAGACAGCTGTGCGCCAGTCACGGCCAATTCAGGCAATTGCCCTCATCAGTCTAATTGTGGCCAATGTAGACCAATTAGCCGGACTCATCGCCACATGGTCCTCATTCACTTCTGTATCTCACCGAAAATACGGGTAGTATTTAGTACGTAGAGAAATATCACTTTTTCATCACACTTGCTGTCTAAGCGCGCGATGCGTAGCGTGAGTAATAGAAAAGTGAAATTCCCTAGGGAGTTATAGAAATGTTAGTACGTCATTTAATAATATTTTGTTAAAACTAGGTATTTTTTATTCGCAAGTGTGATGAAAAACATTTGACGGTCGGTAAGCGGAATACTAACTCGAGTAATTAAAATCCCTCCGCTTGCGGCGTCGGGCTTCTAACACTCTCGTTAGTAAGTCTGTACTTACCTCCCTAGATGCACAACGTACTAAATGTACAATCGTAGTATAATGAGAAGGTCCTATACCAGCTCAAAAATGCTATGAGAATTTAACAGTTTTGATTGAGAGGGAACCTATTTTGTTTTGAGACAATAAATATTTAGGTACCTTATACCATAGTACCATACTACGATCCGTTTAGACATTAAGTTTTAAATGGTTTTTTTTTAAGTTACTTTACATTTGGATGAGATTTGTAATCATCTTCCTCGCGAGTGAGGGGAAAAAAGTTGCATTACACTTCGCTGCTAAGTTTGTTCAACTCTCGTGCCTTGAGACCTTCGCAATGCTCAAGATTCCAGTTTTTGAACCACTCGCTACGGTCGTGGCTCAATTTTGGAATCTTTCGCTAGCTGAGGTCTAAATATTGGCACGACAGTTAAACAACAACTTTAAAAACATAAAAATAACCAATCAGCCTTCGTAGCAAACTAGTGGTTGGAAATCGTAGCATCAGGGTTTTTAAAAATATCCAACTGTTCCAATACAAGATGTAATTATCATAAGGTGACCTGCCATCCTTAATTAGGTCCGTCATTGTTCGTCTCTCTATTTGTAATCCATACCTTTTCATAAACAAATTATTGTTTTCCTTAATAATATGTCATTAGCAAAGCTAAAATTATTGGTTAATTAGTTTCAAGCATGTCCGTGCAACCGCCATATTTAGATCGCAAACATATTCACAAATAAAAAATACAAATACATTATGACCCAATATCGACTAAAATTACCTACACAACGCGCCATAACTTAAAGTTAAACTTATGTCTTGGAGAATGAGGCTAAAATTGCGACGTTCTTTTCTACATGCGAGTTCTTAAAAGTAATCTCAAATCGAACACTGTGCGTTGACAGGCGGTTGACAGCTATAACAAACCATAGAGTAACAAATCGACTGAAAACTGAATGATTACCGTATCTGTGGTTCGAAATTTAAAGTCTACATTTTGACGTTTGCCATGTGAAAATAGTACATTCTGAATGAGCGTGTTCTGAAGATTTACAAAGTTATCTGTAGCTTGAATTACACGAAAATGGTATTTTAGGTAGTGGAGATAGAGACGTCAATGGTTGGAGATTTATTTTGTTTTTCTATAGGAATGCATGTTGAGTTTACTCATTCATTATGGGAGCTAAAATTATTGCTTGCATAGTCCGCATGCCACATGAAAGGTTCAGATCTTTTGAGTTCGGTTTCGCTATAAACTTCAATAAGTTTAGCGACCTGATTTTTCCTTGTTTAGTTGGTTAGAACTGGGTTTTTCAAATTACCTACCCACTCCACTCCAATGAATCACAAAATAGATTACTAACTTATTTTATAGTATTTACGTTGGACTTTGGAATTTAGTTGGGAGCTTGAAAATAATAACCCGATAATGTGTCTATGTATATTCATTCTTGTTTTAATCAAAGTAGTCGTTGTGCATTTGTGCGGCAGACAATCAAAAGAAATTTATGTGTAATAAAATAAGCATGACATGACGAATGAATTAAGGTACTTACGTAACATTTTTTAAAGAATGTGTATTAAGAAAAAAAATCACTTCCCATGCAAAATGTCGAGATCACGTAACCAATTTGTATGGAAAAGAATTTTTTTTCGCGATTTCTTGTTTTTTTTTTGTCTCCATAGCGAAACTTGCTCAGTATGACCACTATTAAGTACTGCCCTGTTAACTCCTGCTCCACGACCCACCCTGTATAATATTATGCACTCTTAACGCGCAAAAAATATCGATCATGCATGAGGGCTTGTTTTTAATGCATAAGTATGTATAAGATATTTCTAGTAATGACATTACTCCTCAGGTCCAAAAGGTAGCCCATGATAAAAATGAAAGTACTGAAACAAAACAAAATAAAAAGTCGATTAAAACAATCATTAATCGAATCGGCCTCGGTGGTCCCGTGTGGTTGCAGTGCATGATTGGCTATCTGTGTGCATGTAGGTAACATGGCGCCGATCTGCTTCATTTATCTACTGCATTTGCTTTTAGTTTTTAGTGCGGTTACGCCACGCCGCTCCCTGCCAAACAACGGCGTATGAGCTGCGTAATTATAGGGATGTAACTCCGTTTCTGATCGAGCGGGACTCGTGTCGGAAATAACGTAGAATATCGGTCACCACAGACTCGGCTCACATCATGGACGCTGAATTAATTGCAGCACTATCGCACCGGCCGCGGCGCGCGCGGACGCATCCGTTCGATTTTCGAACGAAAAGCCCGCGAACGGGAAGGCGGGAAACGTTTTGAAATTGTTTATGGTTTCCTTTTTAAAATTAAACGCGCTCGGATTTAAAATTGTTACTTGTTTATTTCATTTGAAGTTTTTTGTTAAATAGTAATTAAATTTAATAAGTTTAAAAGTTGTGCCAATCCGTGTTTTCGAGATAAAACTCGTGCAAAAATAACTAATCAGTAAGGTCAGAGATCTCGGCTGTTTCGTTCGTTGTGATAACGGGTGCAAATGTCTCCAAAGACAGAGTTGCTCGTAACTGCGAGCGAAGCACACGGTTACTGGAAATAAGTAAACAAACAGTGAATCATTAAGCGGTTATCAATGCAGGATGGCGTGTCAGGCCGCGAGTTGGATTCCAAACGCCGTGGCGACAATACTGCGCTCCGACAACACGGCACAGCCTATTATCGCTTGGCTAACGACTTTACGCGATTCTACAGAAGAATACGATCCATTAGTGACTGTGAAACCCGATGTATTAGACACGGAAGACTCCGATACATCCACAACAACTACGACCCCGGATAGCGCGTTCGACGAAATACTGTCTCAATTAGGAAAAGAGATTTACAAGTTGGACGAATATCAAAAAGTTTTAGGCCCGGAGGAACAAGAAGTGTCATTGAGCATTTTGAATATCTTCGACGAGTGTTTAGAAGGATTTGAAAACGGTTTCGAAGTGAAGGAAGTGGGGGATGGGTTTGAAGTGACTCCTGTAAAAATAAGTGAGATAAGTGAACCTTGTGATGTTACAGTGAAAGAAAATGGTGTAGCGAAAAGTAAAGAAAACGGTGACGAGTGCAGTGACTGCGAATCGACTTTATCTGACGCGTCTTTCGTTACCAGCACTCCGGTTAATTGTGAGAAAGTGAATGTGATAAACACAATTTTTTGCCAAGGTGAAGGCACACCGGTGCCGCCGCGGCGGTCTAGGTTAAAAACACCGTCGTCTAGTTCATCTTGTTACGACAACATGGAGCTGAAGACGAATGTAAACAATAAGATTAAGAGAGATAGCGACAGCGATTCTGAAAGTACTTGCTGGAGCTACAAAGAGTGCAGTGATGTGGATGACCCTAAAGACAGGTACGCTACAGTCTGGTCTCAATCAACTGGCTTCCACAATTCGGACGAGATATTGCGAAGAGTGTTATCGCAGAACCACGCGACTATATCGCGATTGTCTTTCGACACGGCCAGTGACTTTACGCCGACACAATACTCGGTGTACGCACTGCACGAGGTGGGAGACAGGTGCGAGCCAGTCGCCGCCATGACACCGGACCGGCCTGACGACGGCGGCTACGAGCCCGTCCGCGACGCGATAACAACAGACGAAAACATTTACGAGGAGATCGAGTACGGATACAGTTTTACCGACGAGGGATGCTCGTGTGGCGGCAGTGTCGAAGTCGAGAGCTGCTCCATCAGTGCGAGCTCCGAAGGAGTCGGTCGGGATAGCCCTGTTTACGCGAATTTGACAGACAATGACGCGTATGCTGTAACTCCAGACGTCCTTTACTGGAGGAATGTTTTGCTACTGGACCCATATTACAACGAAGACGAAGAAGATGAGGTAAGTGGTTAGATCATTGCAATGCGTGTTGAATTAATTATTGTATAAAAGGCGGTCTGCGTTCACACTTCTTATATGTACAACGTTTCCTGTTGTGTGTGTCATTAGTTTCGTTAAATGAGTTGATCCCGACTAATGTTGAGAGTGAGCAATTTAGTTTTAATTAAACGGAAACAATGACTAATTGAGAACAGCCAGTAAGGTCTTGGTAATCATAACAATACAAACAATAATATTATAATGAACATTAAATAAATGCATACAAAGTTACACAGTATGACTACACATTTCATTTGACACAATATCACTACATTGCACAACCGCAATTCACAAAAAAGTTTAGACACGTAATATTAAATAAAAAACGTAAACCTAAAACTTACAAATTACGCCGCCGTAGAGGCAGAACTAGGTAACAATTTCGTTAAAACTTTACAAATTATTTTCTTTACCTTATAAATGAAAACTAATTGCAAAATAAACTTCAAGGAAATAGTTGATTTTGTCTTTAACCCGGCAGCATAATCTAAATAATGTCCTCATGTATATTTTTATCCACTACATCAACTACGTATAGGTACGTACATAGGTACTTACATCTTGACTTATTTAGGTAGGTTCTCTACCTGATCACTTGCCAACAAAACGACATTAGCATAACAATCAAATAACTGGAATCAAACCTAATTTGCATCATTTGCATCGTAAGCAATACGCACTTTGTAAATTAACAAGTTCTTCTGACACTTCACACTTGTGACTTTGACGTTTAATTTGGCGCGAAAAAATGTCAATACCATAGACAGGAACTAGTGTTGGCCTTCTCAATCGTAAACCATTATCACTTCCTCCATCATTTTATTCACACGTCTTTGAAACGTTCTGTTTTACGACGCCATTTCGTTCCATTCATAATTTTGTTCTAAATTTAACTTCGTAGCGCCCATTCATGAGCTTCAAGTGACCAAATTGAAATGACTTTTAAATTGATTTAGTCGTTTCTGTCTGGATGGGTAAATACCACGAGTAATGAATGAAAGTACCACTCATTCCACGTGGGAATAAAAAAAATTAAGTAGCATCTATTCTGTAAGTTTTGTAATTTTATCTTGAGATAAAAAAATATCTTAGTTTACCCGATTAAGACCCGTTTGTCTTTAAAATATGAAATATCTTAGATATACCGTTCGTCAATATAAAAAAAAAAAACTAAAAACTTATTTTATTTCAAAATCACGCACTTTTAGAGGTATCCTGTCGTTTGACCAAAAATTGTTTAACAAATGTACACTTGGCAACCAACTACTGGCAAAATTATGTTTCGGCAAATCCTTTTTTCTACAAAAACATCTTTGACAATTTATTATCTTAGCCAAATTAATTAACAAATAAAATATCATTTTATAAGAGGTATTTTTGGCAAAAGAATATTTAACAACAAAGTAAACTAATAAATTTACCATTAGCCTAAAAATGTTTGCTAAAATGGGTTAGCAAAGTGGGTTTTTTTGTTGCAACCCAGTAAATTTTTCCCCAAAATCAAAAATGGCCGAGATATTCGACATCAAATAAAAAAAAATTAACATAACATTCATCGTAATCTTGACCAAAATCTGCAGTGAGCGAGCGAAGCGAGCGAACAAAACCTTCCGGGGCAGATCCGACTCGGATAGGTTAGGTTAGAAGACTAAGGCGGGAGCTTTGCTCCCGCCTTAGTCTTCGAGGTTATTTTTTTTATTGTAACCCAGAAAACTTTTCCCCAAAATCGAAAATGGTCGAGATAGGTATTTGGTGAATGTACAAATATGTTAAACGTAGTTTTAGGTGACATGTAAACTTACTACATTGGTGAAACATTTGTTGTAAAATAAATATTTGCTAACATTGTTTTGGTTAAACATTAGTGAACCACTTTTAGAACATAATCTTGGTTTTATCACCAACTTAAAACCTTACACCTTGAATCACATACATTTTTAGGTAAAATTATTGATATTAATTAGTATTAACGCAAAAATATATCTGCGAACGTGTTTCACGATACGTCAAATTCTATGGAAAGTCAGCCGTATTTCTTTTACATACCTTTTTTTAACTGACGAACGGTGTACACGTTCTTATTTTAAATAGAGATATTTACCACTCATTATTATTAATCCGACAAACAACACTTTAATCTCATAATTAGGTCATTACAGTTTATAGTTTTAAATAATGGCTTGGGCAGAGATAATAAAAAACCCAAAGGACATAATAGACCGTCTGGAATTTTAAAATGGGTCCACACTATTCCGAGAAGCAATCAATTTGTTGGCGTGTTTATGAAAGAATTTTAGCACAAAGACAAAGATTGGTCCATTCAGAAACCGTTAATGAAACTTTTTAATCTGTGTTTTTGTTTATGGTCATTCACCCATGACTGATTAGCTGATTATAAGAGGCAAAAAAGAACAGTAGATAACCCGCTAGCAAACTAATAAGTAAAAATAACAATTTTGGAATGAATGTAAAACTTCCTCGAAATAGAAAATATGACCTAGTTCTAAAGTTTACCAGTTACGAGGAAATATAATTAGTAGATGGCAAGAAGACGGTAATTGTGGTACACGAGTAAACGTCTTAGCAGTAAGTTGCTACCATACAGGTGCATGCCGACCAAAAGAGCATTCGCTGTTCTATCCCCCACTCTACGAAATCAACGAATCACGTTTCGTGTAACGATTGAATTTCGTAGAGTAGGGGGATAGAACAGCGAATGCTCTTTTGGTCTGCATGCACCTTACCATGGACGCCTGTAGCTCCAAAGGTGTAACATGCGTACTGCCGACCCTTGACAGAAATATACATACATACATCACCAGCCTATGATAGTCCACTGCTGGACGTAGGCCTCTCCTATAACTATGCGTATAACAGAAATATAATTCTCCTTTATTGAAGACCCAATACAGTATCGGCTCTTGTAAAACGATGTTTCGGGAGTAACAATATAATTTTAGGCAGTTATTGTTTATTCTAGGTATATATAAATCTGAAAATTTATTGGATGTTAAATTTACATGACAAGTACAAAAAAACTCTTTCCAGAATGATTTTTCCATTTTAATCTGTCATTGAAATGACTGGCAGGACATTAAAAACTGTACAAATAACCTGTATGCTTAGCACATGATTGGTATGTCAGTATGTCACCGCGAGATAGATTTTCCATCTTTTACTAACTATATGAATAAAAGAGGGATGGATAGTCTATCTCGCGGCGATATATTGTCGCACTAATTCTGTGCTAAGCCCGCTGATTGTATAATTTGTAAATTACTGCGTAAACCACCTACTACTTAATTACCCTTTTCCAAAGCAGTAATACACGATTAAAAAATATATATTCCCTCGTCATCTGACAAAGCAGGGAAAGGTTAAGTCTAAAAATATCTCTATCACCCATGTTTGTAAATTATAGAGCCATGAGAGAATGTGAAATGTATTTATATTTGTTACTTTATCTTGTATACAGGGTGCTCCAAACCTTGACGTCAAAAAATTTTTTTTAGATTCCTCTCGTCATGAGCTATCAGAATATACCCCATGTATGTTAGCCGATTTTTTGTAGTTTTCGAGTTATGAATTTTTGAATTTTTTTTTTGAGAAATTCTGGATTGAAGAAATTTATTAATAAAAAAAATCTGTTGGGTTTTTAACTAGTTTCTTTTTTTAAAAGTATTACTACAAATAAAGCATTTACTGACAAAAAAATTAGCGTCCTCACTTTGATACAAGTAGGATAAAAAATACCAAATTTAAAATTTTACGCTAAAAACGCATCAAAATAGCATTAATGTACGTAAATAAAAAAAAATAAAACATATCCCAAGGATTTTTGGTAATGTAAAGACTGCCCTAGACCTTAAACCTTCGTAAAAGCAAAAAAAAAGTGATACTTAATAATGAGGATTTTTCGGAGTAGTCGGTCAAATAAACTTTAAAAAAACTTCTAAATTTTTAATTTAAAAATAAAGTGAAATTTCGTCTGTTTTGTTGTTCTTATCAATAAACAAAGACAGAAAATACCACGAAAACTCAATTTGTGTAGTTATTCAAGTAATTTTTTACTACTTTAAAATTTTTAGTTTTTTTAAGTTAATTAAAGGGTTAAATTTAACGGGCAAGAACCGAAAAAATCCTGGATTTAAACCTCAGCACCATCTTACAATACGAAACATTCTGTACAAAATACTAAAAAATAAAAAAGATAGGGTGGTCGTTTTTGAGACCGGTGCACGGTGCCCTATAAAGGGTTAAGTATTTATTCATTATAGAGATTTTGGAATCTTATGTAACGAAATAGGTGAAATTTACCCATAGATTCCCTATTTACCCATCGTAGGCAAAACCTTGATGAGGTTTATGGGGCAACAAGGAATTCTAACATATTATTGTAGCGTGGCATCTATACGTACAGTCGAGTGCATTAATATATAGACACATTTGTAAGGGATCAGTATGGAGAAGTGTACATATATTAATGCCCTTGACGGTACATATTATATCTTACATCTAACTTATGTTTATATTTTGTAGGCCTTACCTGTGGGTATTTCTAGTTAGCGAGCGAATCACAAATTAATTGTTCATGTATGTACCTAGTCGAAAACAATACTATCCAAATGCAGGGAATGAACAGTTAATAATCATAATTAGGAAATATATAAGCGTTAATAATTAAGTGCTATAAATAAAGGCGGATTTAGACCAAACGAGCGAATGCTCATTCTATCCCCCACTCTACGAAATTCGTTCGTTACACAAAAGGTAATTCGCCGAAATTCGTTGATATCGTAGAGTAGGGGATAGAATGACCACCTTAAAGGCCGGCAACGCATTTGCGACGCCTCGGGTGTTGCGGGTGTCCATGGGCGATTCGTCTGTTCGTTTGCCACCTATAGCATAAAAAAAAAAATGAGCATTCGCTCGTTTGGTCTTAATCCACCTTTAGATTGAAAACTCGAAAGCATTCAAAGTACAATCGCCATCTGATATATCAGAGCGGCCCAGGTAGGTACACAAAAATATCTGAACATACACTCCAACGTCACAATAGAGGAATTGTTCAGATATTTATGACCACCCTGGCAGCTCCGATACATCTGACATAGACAGAAATGTGGCAAACATTGCTTCAACGCACTCATGCATTTTATTACCAAATAAACCGCTCCAATATAAAACAATACTTTCTTAATTAGGTATTTGCCTTGCAAATATGATTTAAAACAGCGTATGAACACACGTATAACGTTGTTTTACGCCTTTTTGTAATTAATCAATGTGGTATGTCATTATTAGAAGATTTACTGTCATTAGGTCATTCATTACCGTCTCGTTTACCAATTTTCCATTTTAAGTTATTGACGTATTTTACAAAAACTTTTGTTTTAAATCTAAAGGTGCATTTAGACCATACGAGCATACGCTCATTCTATACTCCATTCTACGAAATTCGTTCGTTACACAAAACGTGATTCGTCGAAATTCGTTGATTTCGTAGAGTGGGGGATAGAATGAGCGAATGCTCGTTTGGTCTAAATGCACTTTTTCAGTAGAATAAAAAAAAATGTAAACAAAACTAAAAAACTTGCATTATTCCATAATCACGCACTCAATCTTGGTTTTATTACCAACTCAAAACCTTAAACCTGTTATAAATATTAATAGTTTTAACTAAAAATGTATGTGAACTCGTTTTTAGTTAAAACTATTAATATTTATTAGTATTAACGTAATAATATTATTATACATACTTATCTATGAACTTGTTTCAAAGACGTCAAATCAAATGCTATGCTATGAAAAGTCAGCCATATTCATTTACTTTTTTTTGCCTTCTACTGACGAATGGTGCTTTGTACACCGTTCGTCATAATCAACCATTTCATTTTTTATTTTCATTTTATAGCAATTTCATCTCATTAGTATTTTCGGTAGGTAGGTTGTTGTAAGTGCCTACCTATGCACTTATTTATGGCTTCTTGGCTTATACATTTGTAACGTAAATAGTTAAAAGTTTAATATTAATTTAATAGTAAGAATTATAATGCCGAGTGTATAATACGATAATGAAGGTTATAAAAATATCTAGAGTATATTTAATATACTCTGTCCAATAAGGATATATCGAACCCAATTACTTAAAGTTTGTCCTGTAAACAACAACGGAAACTTTAAATAATTTAGTTTATTATCTCCCGCCTGGGGTTTTTCAGAACAGCAAAATGGGTAATTTTGTATTAGAAGAACAAAAATGAATCAAATTAAATTTCAGACACCATTTCTGGGGATCAACGGAAAGACGGCCACTTCTGAACATAGGCCTCTCGAAAAAAAAATTTAAAAAGTAAAATTGTTAGGCCCTATCGAATACATAGAATAAAACAAATATTTATTCGTAGACTTCGTAATACTTAACTAAACCAAAACATACGAGTACTATACTAACAAAACAGAAATAAACAAAGCTACGAAAGATCATATCTCAGCGTGATGCTGGTGTGAGCCAGCGCAGGATGCTTAGCCAAGTTGCCAATCGCTAACGCTTGATCGTCAATCGTAAACAGCAGGCAGCTTACTGTCTTTGTCGCACTAATATGAAAGAGTGAAAGAGAGGGAAAACTACGATACGCTACTAAGCGTTCATCATCATCATCATCATCAGCCTATGTTAGTCCACTGCTGGACGCAGGCCTCTCCTATTAACTATGCGTATAGACGCATTAGGAGGTAAATGCCCATAATCGCTACGCTGGGCAAGCGGATTGGCGATCGCAGTAATGTGTCCACTATGATGACGCTTCTGCCCATCATCAATCTTGTAAAATGGTCAGTGACACTTCAATCCCTTTAGTCGACTCTTACGACACCCGCAGGAGGAGTTGGGGTGGTGACAAATGTATTCTTACTGCCGTCACCACACGGCACTAAGCGTTAGCGATTGGCAATTAACTTGGCTAAGCATCCTGATCTTACGATGAGACCATGAATACATTGTAAAAGTGGATGTTAGTAGACAAGGTGAACCGACAAACTGGTGAAAATAGCGAGAAGCCGCTGGATTAAGGTGGGTTTATACCAAACGAGCGAATACTCATTCTATCCCCCACTCTACGAAATCAACGAATTTCGACGAATTACTTTTTGTGTGAGGAATGTCGTAGACTGGGGATAGAATGAGCTTTCGCTCGTTTGGTGTCAACCCACCTTAAAGGTACATTTAGACCAAACGAGCATTCGCTCATTCTATTCCCACTCTACGAAATCAACGAATTTCAACGAATCACGTTTCGCGTAACGAACGAGTTTCATATATTGGGGGATAGAATGAGCGAATGCTCGTTTGGTCTGAATACACCTTTAGAGAAATAAGGCCGTGGAGATCATTTCTGAACGCCTATACGAGTATATCCAGTAGTGAATGTCTTTTGGCTGAAGGAATGATGATGATATTTGGAAATATCATTACAAAACATGCTTAAATTTCGTAAACGGACAGGAAATCTTTATGCTTGTTTATTTATTCATTAAGACAAATAATAACACATTGATGCTATCGCTAACTACATGCAAAGCTGCAATAACTAGTTAAATTCAATTACGGTATTCAAACACGCGAACATTGCCCACTTTTCGTGGCAATGTGGAAACATTGACCAACCCAACGTTGCAACTAACCTAAAATGTGGAGTCAGTGTGGCAATGTTAACCTAAAATTGATAATTTATTGAGGATATCTTTAGTCCGGTGTGAAAATAGTATAATCTTGTTAATAAATAGACACGATTTAGGACAAGCTGGCGCCTTTCATTGAACAAACTTATCTAGTTATGAATAGGGCCCGGAATTTTGAGTGCGGTTTGTCAAACTTCATAGTCACTATAGGCAGAGAATACCAAAACCAAAGCTAGTCAATGTATTTCTATTTTTCTCCCGTGTTAAGGGGAGTGACCGTGTATACGGTCGCAGTTTATTTCATTATGTGTTAAAGGTGACGGTCTGTCCACAGTGTCCTTACTCGGGACACCGCCTTGATTCAGCATAGCATAGGACATGAACAACAACCGTCCCAGACTACCTCCCACGACAATACCCATTGTAAACCGACCTTGTCGTTACGGTAACTATTATATAATCTGTGCTTAAAGTACCATCGCCCACATTATAGTATACAGGGTGGGCCCTGTAACTAAAGCAAAAAATGAAACGGTACACTAATAACCCAATAAATAGTCATAATTTAATAGTTAAAACTTTAAAAAAAAAAATATTTTTTGTAAAAAAAAAATTTTTTTTTCTTTTTTTTTATGTACTTTTACTGCAGTCGACTTATACCAAAAAAGTTAATTTTTTGGTAAACTAGTTAAAAAACCATGAGTTCAAAAAAACTTTTTAGCTCATTTAGTTTTATGTCCACTGAACTACCAATATGTTTAATCATTAATAAGGTACAATGTTGTGATACCTAGATACATCACTCATAGGTCGTAACTTTAACATACTGTTTCTCCTTAATGGATAACTTTAAAACACTGGGACCTTTTGCGAATAACTAGAGGCAGTCAGAGGAGTCTTCCATTTTGATTTTTTGCTTTAGTTACAGGGCCCACCCTGTATATTCACATTTTAACGACAAACGGGTCTTAATCGCGTAAACTTACGTTTATATTTATCCTGACGTTTCGGGCATGACGTTACACCCGTGGTCGCAGAGATAATTTACGCGATTAAGACTCGTTTGTCATTTAAATATGAGTGATAATCGTGAAAGTTTAAATGTACATATTATACTTAATTAGATAAGGCCCACCGATTGTGTTAAGGCCATGTCTCCTTACCATAATGTGCCACTACGGGCGAGGTCGCAATATGTGTATTGTAATATAATTTTCTAGTACGTACCTACTTAAAAAATAACTTCGATATTTCTATGGGCAGATTCGTTATTCCGAAAAGCTCATTCTCATCTTGGCAATTTTCGCATTTTTTTAATAATCAGGTTCAACAATACCTACTGTTATTTCTGATTGAGAGCAATCCAAAAAAATAATAAAAAATCTGAGGAAATCTGGTTTACATTTTCTTTTAACTTTCTCTACAAACATTGAAAATAATCAATCTGTATAAAAACTATCTAACTTTAGATATAAAAAGGAATAGTTCAAGTAAATAGTCTCAATACTAACTTAAACAAAAAATATTATGAAAATTATCACTCCAGCTGTTCTTAGATAACGGAACCCTTCTTTGTGCATGGTCCGACACGCACTCGGGTTCCGTAGCCAAACTGGCAAAAACGGAACCCTTATAGTTCCGCCCGCCATGTCCGTTTGTCCATCTGTCCGTCCGTCTGTCTGCAGCATAGCTCAGAAATCTGCAATTTGATACAGGTATACATATTAATCATGCCAACAAAGTGGTACAACAATAAAAAGTAGGTTTTTTTTTTTCGGGTACCTCCCCAACTGGTGAAGTGGGGATGATTTTTTTTTTGCTGTAATCCTATAGTGTGGGGTATCATGTCCATATTTTCGGAGATAATCGCTCCAGAAGAAAAAAAATTGACAACGTTTCAAAATTTTCGCTGTCCCTAAATCGAAAACCATTTCGAAATATACGCATGTAGATCACAAAAATATATTTTTTTAATTTTTTTTCGCAATATTTTTGGTAAAAATCTTAAAAATTGTTTAATGGGGACGTGACGTCACATAGCTGAATCAGAGCTGCCACTATAACCAAAAAAATCTTGTGGTTCGAATGTCACTGGTGTTTGGCAGTGACATTTAGACACTTGTTACCGTTTTTCGTCGTTTTCTTACGTGTATGAAACGTCACTTTTGACGTCATTTAGCTGATTTTTGACCTTTGTAACTTACGCTCTTTCTGCTCGAAGTAGTAATACGTGTAAAAAGGGGTTTTCGCACTAAAATAGCAATTTTTTTGAAAAATAAAAAATACGTGTATCTTTCAATA
Organism: Thaumatotibia leucotreta; assembly: GCA_025490895.1. Classification (NCBI taxonomy): domain Eukaryota; kingdom Metazoa; phylum Arthropoda; class Insecta; order Lepidoptera; family Tortricidae; genus Thaumatotibia; species Thaumatotibia leucotreta. The sequence continues at coordinate 14,525 of JALPQI010015778.1, read as the reverse complement.
TTGAGTTCTTTCAAAACAGACAATAAAAACTAGGACTAAAAAATTTGAAATGTTGTCAATTGTGTCCCCCCTCTGGCTTTTGATCCTAGGCTCAAAAAATATGAAAAAACGTTATGAATAGTAAGTGGGGCTTACAGAATACTTTAAATAAAACTATTTCGATCATAATCGGCCCAGCCGTTTTTGAATAATTACGGAAACCTACACTGAGCATGGCCCGACACGCACTCGGCCTTTTTTTCTAACACGCATCATAGTTTGCCGACCCCGACAGGGATGCACTATCATTACGTAACATCGAGATATCGCCGTTCGCGCAAAAAGCTTGCAAATACGACGCGTGCGCATATGAAGTCGTACCATGAGTTTTCACGTGTCGATTACGTTAGATTTTACTCAATACGTAAAGCATTCTATCGCTCGCACTTATTTATTGAAGCGAGCACGATGGCTTGCTTTATGTATTGAGTAAAACCTAGCGATACCGATACTTGCTAACTGAAACGTCTCGGTGAAGCAATCGCTGATCGTTGGGCCAGATCCCTCCGCGTAGAGTAATGGGCTGGCTTAAATCGAAAATTATAATTTCCATACTCCGTGCTACAAGCATATGTATTCGGGGTACGCGCCACAAATGTAACTCCTTCAAAAACTTCTTTGGCCTAAACGATGTCGCAGCCCTACCCAATCTGTCCTCTACTTGACTAGAATACGTAGGTAATATATCCAATTGTCCATCAGTGCTTGCGTGATAACTATTTGTTTATTTATTTTTAAATTATCCTTTATGTTACTATATTTTTGTTAATAAATGATTATCGATGTCTCACTCATGGTACGGCTTCTAGTATTGCTGTAAGTACCTACTACATTTTGCAACCATTCTAACGCGACCCTTGTTGTAAGTATCATCATCAGTCTTTTTCAGTCCACTGCTGGACAAGGCATTCCTGTTAATAATAACGTATAGACAAAGTAGCAGAGCTATTTCACGTTTAAGGAGGACATCCAATTAGCGTGAAAAAATCCTTATATTTAGGTTTGTAACGACAATTCGCTAATATACAATATAAGCCCCAAGCGCTCAATTAGTTGGAGCCCTAGAACCATGTTGAAATTACAAAGTGGGAAAAGATTTCTTCATCATCATAATACGTCCACTGCTTAACATAAGCCTCCCCTCAGGACCTCCACAAGTACCGGTTAGATGCGACCTGCATCCAGCGTGTCCCGGCGACCTTCATAAGGTCTGTCCATCTTGTGGGTGGACGTCCTACGCTGCGTTTGCCTAGCCGTGGTCTCCACTCGAGCACTTTTCGACCCCATCGACCATCTGCTCTGCGTGCAATGTGGCCTGCCCATTGCCACTTCAGCTTGCTAATCCGGAGAGCTATGTCAGTAAAGATTTCTTAATTTTCTCAATTTCAAAATTTCCCAGGCCAAATGGCCTCAATGCCAAATGCGGCTGTACGCTTATTTGCCACCGTCAGACTCATTACACTGGATTACTGTCGATTCAGTTTGTTCGCAGTACGTTTTTTACCGAAAGCAGTCAAGCTGAAATATGTAAATACTCAATACACGGTTTTCTTTTACATTATCATTGCTAATCAGTTGAATTGTACGGTAATTAACAGGGTGATTAGGGATGATAATCATGTTTAATTACCCTTCGTTTGTATTAGAGAATTTTTGAAGACGTTAATGAGGTTATATCTACGAGTATGGTGGTCATAGAGAGTTATAGAAAATTGAATCTCCTTTTTTCAAAGATAGTAAAAAGTATTATGTTATTGGCTTTATTTATCGTTTTTAACTATTCATACTTGTATTATAAGAGAAAACGTCCTTTATTCATTACACCGCGAAAGTATAGGTTATTAATATAAAAATCCTAATTCATAAGATATTATCAGCCTCCGTAGCCTAGTTGGTACTGTTGGTAGTTACCCGGCGGGGGCATAATTTGTGTATTTATTTATCACAAATATTTGTTCCTTGGTCATGGCTGTATGTGTATTTAAGTATCTATCTATTATATATATCGTCGCCTGGTACCCAAATCATCCTTAATTGAGCTTACCGTGGGACTAGGTTGATTTGTGTAAGATGTTCCAAGATATTTATTTATTATAGGTATTTGATAAGATGGCAGTAGAAAAGACACTTAGGTTCATAGGAATCATAGGTCACTAGATATTTACATAAGTTTCACAATACACAAATCCAAAACAAAGACACAACCTACCGTACATTATTTTACTTTTTAAAACGGTGCCCTATGCAATGTTTGTGGTATTATAGTAGTTGTAAAACTAGGACGTAAAATCAATATTAAAATTAAATGTCATTCAAACAAAAACCAACACGTCTAAACATCAAGCTCATAATATATCATCCTTATAAATTACGCACATTGTATCTGCAAACAGTCACGTAGCCACAGACAGACAGACGCCCTAACTAGCTGTTAGGCATAAAAAGAAGCCTCTACACCACCTTTATATGGCCATCCAGCCAGCCAACCTAACAAAGAAAACTCTACTACAACCTATTTTAAACTTTACCTGTATGTAGTTAAGGTATGTGAATTGATACGTCGATTGGAGTTAGTATCATTTGGTTATGCATAATAAAGACGACAATTAGATTCTCTTTTTGAATACTAAGTCGTATAAGTGTTATGTAAACGAGCTATTCACGTTATAGGCTTCCTAAACAGTAGAACCTATATTAGTAATCATCATCATCATTAACCGCCGATAAACGTCCACGAAATTCGTTCATTACACAAAACGCAAAGGTGGATTTAGACCAAACGAGAATTCGCTCATTCTATCCCCCACTCTACGAAATCAACGAATTTCGACGAATCACGTTTAGTGTAGATAGAGCGAATTTCGTAGAGTGGAGGAGAGAATAAGCATTCGCTCATTTGGTCTAAATCCACGTATACGATATACCTTCGGCTTCGGTGGGAGGCAGAGGCCCTACTGCGAATCACGAACGAAGTGTTGCCTCTCCCTCGCATTCGTGAATTCGTACATAAGTGTGACAGGGAGGCAACACTTCGTTCGTGGTTCGCGGTAGGGCCTCCATACTGTACCTATATGTATACAATTAAGTATTATTAATTAATTATACTGTGACCTGTGACGGAGGTCCTGTAAGAAATTTAAAAGACATTTCGAAAAGTCTAATGAAGGTTTCTGGGAAGGGAAGTATTGCGAACAAAAATAAAGTAAAAATAAGACAGTTCCCGTTAATCTGGGCTGCGAATCTTGCATGTGCCAGATGATATCAGTTCCGGAGAGTCGACGGTTCCGTAGAATGTATCCTCTTACGAAACCCAAGTTAAGTCTAATGGAATAATGGTTGTTGAATCGAATAATATTGGAGAAGCGATTTAGTACAGTTGTGTCCTTATGATAGAGTTCGTTATTCGTATTATCCTCAAATATTGACTATGAGGATAATATTAACCTCCGTCTGGCAGATTGGATTTAATCTAGTTGTGACTTTTCGTCCATTTAAACTTTAAAATTTTCAGTCGTCACCGTCTATAGACAATCATCGGCTTCGGTTTAAAGAATTCATTCTTATAAGAATAAACAGATACCTACAGTCCACAGAGTAGCAGAATACAATGGAATGCTGCTTTTTTCCAAAAGGAGCGGGTATCAGTGGAGATCTGCTTGCAACGACATTAGTACAGTCAAGTGCAAAAATAAGTATCGAAAGAATCCGTTCATAAATATGTTACGACGTTCTTATTACACAGAATTAGAGTGCACTGGGACATATTTTTGAACGTTTTTGTATACCCCTTATTTTGTCTTCGGCTGAACACTGCAACAAATCTGCTATGGTATGAAAACTGATCGCAGATAAACTAAGAGAGAAAAAAAATATATATATAAGAACAAAAAATATGTTAACTTAAATGAGAACTTCCAAGCTAGTTACAAGTACACAATTAAGTATCATGCAGCAATTATTTTAAAACAATTAAGATTAAAAATAATTAACATTATGCTATTTATATGAAAGCAAATAAAACATGCGAAATTCATGATATATTGTGAATTGACAACGTAGGTACATAAAAAAAATCAAAATCAAAATATTTTTTCGATAGCTTTAGAAGTAATACATACATTTAATAATTAAACTATAGTGGCATGCTCTTCGAAATAAATTGGAATTATGTTTCTTGCAATCACCTAATAATTGTCCTTCATTTAAAGCAAGAAACTCCGTAACCATCCACAAAGGTTAACTGGATGGGATGCCTTCAAGCGATAATTTCGTCTTTAAACACCTGTACACGCTTATATACAACCTTTGTATGGAAGTAAATGGGGTAATTACGGTAGCGAGTAAAACCTGTATTAAATAGACAACTTCAAAGAATAAACATAGTTATTATGGATATTAACATTACATTACTACCGACAGAGTCATCCTTGAGAATATCATAGCGACGCAGCTTACAACAAAGATAGCACTTTTATACGCCAGCCTATATGTAGGCTTAGCACATGATTGGTGCGACAGTATGTCGCCGCGAGATAGATCTCCCGTCCTTTACTAGCTATATTAACAAAAGAGGGACGGATAGTCTATCTCGCGGCGAGATACTGTCGCGCCAATCATGTGCTAAGCATACTGGTCTTCGTTGAAATTGATTAATTAATCGACACATTATTTCAAAAAAATTAACACAACTCCTCCAAATCCTAAAATTATTCTCATTCATCATTTAAAATGTGCAAATAACTTGCAGATGTAAGGTTAGTAATGTTGCTTATTACTTATTAACGAAAAAACTCATCATCATCATATAACACATTGTCTTTAGTGAAGTATGAACACTAACATAGCGGTAATTAAAATACTAACAAAAATGGATCTACGTTGTCTGTATAAATAAACTTTTATTATTATTATTATTGTATCTCCTTGGGAATCACGGGCTTACTAATCCCAGTTTTTTGATAGGCTTGCGCGGGGATACAGATCCAACACGTAGAGGCCCTTTGGAGAATTTTACTGTGTTGTACACCTGCTGCAACCCATTCACGGGCACATCAATAGATATCCGTAAACCGGTCCCAGCAGGCGTATAGAGACTATTGAGAAGTAATGGAAAAGACTAATGGGCTATGGTGATGGAGGATGGATGGATCAGAAATGGAACTATAGAAAAGAGGTCCGGACACCTGCCATAACAATGATTTCTCTTTTGCTATCGAGGCAGGCGGTGACTCGCCGCCGACTAGATGGGCCCCTGTAAATGCCGTCACAAGAGACAGCCAGGGGCAACACCGGTGTAGGCGGCTCAGGAGTAGAGAGGTGTACACCGCTTTCTGCGCAGTGGCTTGACAGCCGCTGCACCAACTCGCGACTTACGCAAATTTACACTTCCACCCCTGGAGCGTATAGCTCTGACGACTCCTCTCTGGACGGCCAGTTAAGGCAAGCCAGAGCTGAAAGTCCTACGGGTCCCCTTGGGGTTCCACTCCGACCGACGAAGACACGCCGGAGGTGGGGACCCTGACCGACTCTCGGGAGCACTCGGGTCCGTGGGGTCGTTACTCCCCAACAGCTCGCCACAAGCTGCCCTGCGGCCTTATTATTATTATGTCTTTGCCATATCTCGGGACCATGGGGTCCCGGGCCTTTGGGAGGCATGCGTGGGGCCGAAGCCAACAGCGCAGAGGCCCTTTAAGACAATTAATATAAAGCAAAGGATACACGTGGCGGATACCATCCCCGAGCGCACAATATGATACGTCCGGAGATGGTCCCCGCCAGGTGCAAAGACTATTGCAGTGCAGCACTGTGACTGCGATGGAAACTAAGGTCATGGGCTATGGTTGGTATATTGGATTGACTGGATACTGGGTTATGGGAGGAGACTAGCGGACACCTGCCGTGACAATCAGTCTCAAAATTGTAAAAAGGCAGGTGGTGACTCGCCAACTCATTTAGTGGGCCCTACAAACGGCCGCACGCACAGTGCGACAATAGCGCAACACTTCAGAGCGGCTTTGAGGTTGTCGAGAGGTGAGACTGCGGTAGCCAGATCCCGGTAATCCGTTCAAGGGCCGCCGGCGTTATGACATTTTACACTTCCAACCTGGAGCATAGGTCCCGCTCTTGCGAAGCCACTTTGGCCGGCCGGTCAAGGCAAGCACAGAGGCGAGGGCCATATAAAAGGGCCCTCTGGAATAGGGGTCCGCGGTGTCGCCACTCACCGTCAGCTCGCCACAAGCTGCCCCCGCGGGTTATTATTATTATTATTATATCAGCCGAAAGACGTCCACTGCTGAACATAAGCCTCCACCACAGATTGCCACAATGACCGGTCCTGCGCCACCCGCATCCAGCGGACTCCTGCAACCTTCCCTATAATAGGTCATCAGTCCACCTTGTGGGGAGCCTACAAAACTTACTAAGATAATTTCATTCTGAGGGATTTCGATATACTTACTAGGTGAAATTTTATCGGTTTTTCTCCGTTGAAGGGCTTGGTCAGTACCGTTTCCCAATTAGGGAAAAGAGTTTTTTTTTTCACGCGAAAGTTTTTTTTTAATTTTCTATGGGGCAGGTATTTTAAATTACCCGACGCCATAGAAAATCAATACTTTTTTGGAAAAAAAAATCTTCCGCCTTTTTCCTAATCGCAACACGATACTGAACATGCCTTAAACGGAGAAAAAAACCATTAAAATTTCACTATGTATGAGCATAAAAGAAAATTCTTATTGCTTCAGCCTACGCCATATTAAAATAAATTGCCTTTCAAAAACGGCCCTGAATTTTAGTGGACAAGTGTCAATACATCACGACATGAGTGTCAATATCAACCTATAAAAACTTAAACCGCCATTTAAAATAGTTGTGATTGGTCCATCAAAGTTTTGATTGGCTATATTCTATAAACATTTGTCAAAGATGTTGCGCCGAAATATGCGCGGTGTTAAGAAAAGCGCTATGTCCTGCCCATCTTGGCACAATTGAGCAATTGCTTTTGAGGGCATTTTTGACCTGGCGTTAGACGTCCATGTTATATATGGTCGCAGGCTTCAGCGTTTCATACTAAAACCAGACAGTCTGGTCTATTCTGTGTTTACAAAACAGCTGCGCCTGCACATGCCGGCTATGGTATAATCTTTATGTGCATATCTGTCCATTCAACACGTGTGCCTTTATTTATTCAACTGACATCTGTGTGGAATTTGCGCGAAATTCTCGCGCAAAAATCGTGCTGTCTAGTTTTTTTATGTTTGAGCGGCCCAGTCACTACAGTAAACTTTTTGCGTTAGTTAATACAGTGTTTCTTGATACTTTTTGCGTTAGTTTAGAATACTTCCTCCTCATATTTTAAAGACAAACGGGTCTTAATCGCGTAAACTTACGTTGAATTAGGTATATCCTGATGTTTCGGGCTTTTAGTCTGCCTGCGACCACGAGTGTGACGTCATGCAACGTAAGTTTACGCGATTAAGCCCCGTTTGTCTTTAAAATGTGAGGGATAATCGTGAAAGTTTAAATCAATATACTTTCTCCTTCTTCATAGTTTAGGTACATAATAGTAGGTATCTATGATTTTTCCTCTGCAGATTCTTATTACAGCAAACATTTTTAGGTATCTTAGTTAATTTAGAATGAAGGAAAATAAGTTTTTATTCATTTTATGTAGTACCTACCCAACTGAATAACATAAATAACCCTCTAATATAAAATGTGAAGATTGTGATGACGTTTTTTCATACATTGTAATAAGATTATTGAGCTAGTACAAAAAAAATCAAATAGCTAAAATTTACTCTTCTCTTTGTGGTATTCCTATACTATTGTATTGTATTGTTTTTCCGCAATTCGACATCAAACATGCCTATTTGCGTGGTCCCAACGCTGGCCCAGTACTTGTTGGGGACTTCACATACACCCTTGAATTTCTTCGTAGGTGTATGCAGGTTTCGTCACGATATTTTCCTTCGCCGTAAAACACTGAATATCAAATGATATTTCGTACATAAGTTTTTTGAAAAACTCATTGGTACGAGCCGGGCATCGAACTCACGTGCGTTTTACCGCTAGGCTACAAGCGCTTTGTATTTATATAGGTACTATCCAAGTATCCATAATAGTATCTATTGCATATCTCAAGGACTGCACAAGTGCATCTAAATATGGCCAAAAAGCACGAATGCGCCATTACGAGCAATAAAGTAAGTGGACTATGTGGAGCGTTGACACCACTTATCGCATCTAGGACGCATCTGGAACCCTATCGGTCCCAGGGCCATGTGTTGTTATATAGATTTGTAGCATGTATGTAAATAACATTTATATAAATAGGTTTTCGTTAGGAGGAGGTGACGGGAGTAAGAATACATTTGTCACCACCCCTACTCTTCCTGCGGGTGTAATAAGAATCGACTTGAAGGGGTTGAAGTGTCACTGACCATTCTTTGATATTTTAATATTGATGATGGGCAGCAGTGTCATCATAGTGGAAAGATTACTGCGATCGTCAATCCGCTTGCCCAGCGTGGCGATTACGGGCATTTACCTCCTAATGCGTCTATACGCATACTCGTAGTTAATAGGAGAGGCCTACGTCCAGCAGTGGACTAAGACAGCCTGATGATGACGATGATAATGATAGCTAATTTGCTAATAATATATTAGCGTTATACTATACCATTCATCAGTAGAAAACAAAAAAAAGTAAGCAAACCTAAAAACTAGCATTATTTTAAATTTTTATAAATGAATCAGTAACAAAAAATATCTACATTCAATGTCCAAGAAAATCTCCTATTCAACTGTTTCATATTTATAATAACAACATACATAAAACTAAGTCGGCATTGTCCATCACAAAACACAAATAAACTACAATATCGATAGTAATTCATCCATTCACTAGTAGTAGATGTTTACAATACATAGATCACCTCACAGACTCCGATTCATAACCTCTTGCCATCCAGAAGAATGTAGAGTACCTACTTATTAATTCTTAACTTGAATTTAACACTGAGAGAGGGAGTTCCCTGCGCTAAATGTGTTAATTTAATTACATACATCTCTTTGACAATTCTCAAGATTAATGTTCTGGTACTTTAGAAAATAGCAGGTATATTATTATTATTATATTATTATATATTTTGATATTTATAGCTTTATCATCTATATATTGCATATCTATTGATACTATATTATTATTAGCAAGTACTCATATTTTGTTAGTGTATTTATGTATGAACTCTTCACATCCCGCACCATTAATCTTTATCTGTTTGGCCTGTAGGTTGACTGGTAGAGAATGCCTTATGGCATTAAGTCCGCCTGTTGTATCTGTATTTTTTTTACTGTGCAATAAAGTTTAAATAAATAAATAAATACATGTCAAATTACAAAAACATACATGACCACAGCTCGAACCCGTTATCTAAAAAATAAAACCGCCTTCAAAAATACGCTGGAACTAACAATTAAAAAAATATTTTGGTTCCTACTACTTACGATTTTTTACCCAAACCTTTAAACCTTTTACCCTATTCATTGAAATAAAATATGATTGCTAGGTACCCTAATGATCTCTTTGAAGTCGGTGCCAAGCCAGGGCTATATTGGCAACATTGTTCTGTCTAATGGAACTCTTCATATCTGATTCGATTATGATATATTAATCTTTTGAATACTGGAAAATGATTTCATTATTGTGCTATAATTATATCGGGAATATTTAATTCCCCAATCGCAATACGCTAAATTCTCGCTTTAACCACCCGCAATCATGTTTATTGAGATAGCGTTGTTTCGACAAAAAGTCTATAGCTTTACTTATCTATCGCAGATTGTCTGTGTATGTTACATACAAAAGTTCACAAATCACTTGTTATCGCTCCTTTATCTTTTAAGAGTTGACATATGAGTATGTTTAGGATAAATTATTACCGTTAAACTGTCATAATACTTATTAATCATGAAATGGGGTTGCTATGCAGTTTTGTAAGAAACATGGCTGTGTATGTATTTAAGTATCTATATGTATGTATCTGTGATTATACAGTGTGTAAGTCTAATACAGGCGAACAATTAAACCAGGCATGGGATTCATTAGTGTAATCATGGATTACAAGGTTTTTTTAAAGTTACTCTCAATCATGACCACACCGAATTTTTTTAAGATTATCGGAGCAGCAATGTAGGTACGAACATTTGTTATTGTTGATATGGCAGTTATGTCATCTGCTTTTGAAATTAGCTGTCATCGAGTCTTTAACTCGCGTATGTTGCTCTACATTGCGCGCCGAATTATTTTGTATGGAAAATTTTGTTGCTCTAATTTTAAGTAAAAGTTATTTGAATGTACTTATCATGTCGTAAACTAACACCCGTTAAGAGCTTCGCCCGTATTAGACTTACACCCTGTATATATCATCGCTTGGTACCCACATCCCAAGCCATAATTGAGCTTAGCGTGGGACTAGGTCGATTTGTGTAAGATGTCCCAAGATATTTATTTATCTGGTAACAAAGAAGAAACGAAATCTGGTAGACTCTACCAGCCTCAATATCGAAAATGTACCATTTTTTGAGAAGCACACATTTTGGAGATGTTGAAACTATACAAGATGACCAAGATGTAGATTTGATATTATAGTTTACTTATACAGGTAGAAGTCTTCTTTTTCAACCATTTATGGGCGGATTTTTATTTTGTTGTCGTTTTTTTAAAATTTTACAAATTTAGGACGTTTATTACATTTTTTCTACTCAGAATCACGAGCTCTTTCGATCCTGATAGAAATAAAAATCTGTCCCATAAAAAACTCCATTGACTTACTATTTTTCATACACTTTCTTCGACCGTAACTCAGTGGAAGACAAAAGAGTGTATGGAATTCTCGGGACTCTTTTTTCTGCTAATGGGGATCGAAACAGCTCGCGATTCTGAGTAGAAAAAATATGAAAATATCCAAATTTGGAAATTTTGAAATAACTACAACAAAACAAAAATCCGCCCTTATTAGAGAAGGACTAGAGTCTAACCAGCGAGTCAGCCAAAAAAACCCGGCAAATTAATAAATACGTGATCTGGCAACGAATTCTCTACCAAATTAAATGACAGTTTGACGGTGACAGGTTAATTGATAGGCAAAATTGTTGCCATGTACAGAATATCGACAAAATGCTTATGCAGCCACTCGCTGGTTAGACTCTATCACTGGTTTCACTAGATATTGGCACTGAGACGCACTCCGAGTAAATAGTTCAATGAATTTGAATAGTACATTACGACACAAGTGCGAAAAACATGAAATTCGAAACGAGTGGAGATGTTTTTTAAAACACGGTGTTTTAAATCGACACGAGTTACGAATTTCGTTTTTGCACGTGTCGCGTACGACGTTTTTTAGTACAGATGGCCTTCCGAAGTTTTGGACTTGACGTAAAATGACCCACTTCTCGCACTAGAGCCTAAAAAATACACCATCTGTACTAAAAAACATATTTTAGGGCCTTTCATTAGACTTCTCTAAGTACGAGTTTGGAGGCCAAATAAACAAAACGATTTCGTAGGCGTACCATAGTACAATTCGGCATTGAATACGTGATATCATAGTTATCTTGCACATATGTTCATTCTAACAGAGTAAGGCTAAATAATCCACATCGAGTATGTAACTGAATAAGTTACCTATCATATAATTGAACGCTTAGGTCACTAGTTAAATTTTGCAGCAAATAAGTAGAAAATTAACTAATAATAGGACAATGTACATATCAGTTAGTTACTCTACGTCTAGAAATAACCCTTCCAAGACTCAAAGGTTCCACTTTTTGACTCATTCGCTATGTTCGTGATTCGAGGAAGTTTTCGTTACGAATCTGAATTTTAACTTTGTACCCTTGTACATAAAAAAAAGATTAATATTAAAATTCATACAAAAAACGTGACGTAATGGATTTTTTTGGGACATTATTTTTTATTATCTATAATATATCGAATCAGCTCTAGAAGAATCAGGTTTACGGAGTTTTTTTTTGGAAAACTCCAAAGTCCTATTGGCGTAACAAAATGTTATGTAACATCATCTTACTCTTTTTGACATTCTAGTGTTACCACTATAAGCATTCCTTATTCATTTTTGTTAACACAGAACATTCTGTTTCACTACCGCTCTGTTTGTTGACGTGTCCAATATACGTTATTTAAATGATTGGCGTATTATTAATAATAGTTGTAAAGTTTCGCTGCGATAATTAGTTTCCGCAGTCGATCTAACACTATTGGACCATTAAAATCTAAATAGACTAGCAATAAAACGTGCATTGTTGAATTATCAGCCACCAACAGTCTCCATTAACCAAACTATTCCGGGCACCAGCAGAAACCAAAAGAATGTAAATAAATATGGCTGACTTTCAATAGCATTTGCTGTGAAGCATCGTGAAACAAGTTCGTAGATTTTTACGTTGATACTACTAAGGCACTGGTCTCACCGCGAGCTACTAAGCTATGAACTATCTATCGGCTATAAACACGAACAAAAGATACGCACTCCCGTGTAAATAAAAGAGACACTGCGATACTTGCCCAGCTATCAGCTGTCACCACCGGGCGAGTAGTATCTCCGTGTCTCTTTTATTATCAATAATTTTAATTAAAAACGTATTTGAACTTAAGGTGTGAGTTTAAATATTGGATGTCATATACCAAAGAAAAAATACCGAAGTTTACGCCGGAGGTCCAATTTGAACCCTCAGTACTCAGCTTTCGCGGCTGATGCCTAAACCATTAGGCCACTCCAGCTTAGCGGATACCAGTGGATTTTTTCGGGTATAATATGCTGTTATATGGCTCAGGCGCCTTTGACCATACTCTAAGGGGCAAGCAATACGTTCTAGCCGCCTTCTATCCGTATTTATTTAGATTTAGATTAGTTGATGTTTTCTCTAGTCATACTTAGTTAATACTTAAAGTTGCTATACCCTCTCAGGGTTCATGTTGATACTGTACTTAGCTTTTAGCTTTAGATAAGCACCAAATGTACCTACACATGGAACGCAATAAAACATTTGAATTTGAAAAAAAAAAAACAATTTGATTCGTACCACAAAAAATCCAGATCTAAGGTTTTAATGTCGCGGTAACACCAAGATTGTGTTTTATAAGTGCGTGGTTGTGAAATAATGCTAGTTTTGAGGTTAGTTTACATATTTTTCGTTTCCTACTGCCGCGCAGTATACAGATAGGAAGTTAGTATTGTCAGTTCACTGTGTGATTATAAGTAATTATTACTGTTATTAGAGAACAATATGATAGTATGACACGAATAACTTTATCGTGATGGTAAATAATTGTTTAGTTTCTATTGTTCCGGTGTCTGTTTGGTCAATACTTGTGAGTTTAATTTTACGTTTTCGGGTGAATGGTTAAACTTACAAGTAATTTCGACTGGCGTGTGTTCAAGGAATATGATTTCTCAGATTATAAATAAAACAAGAAACAGTAAGCATACCTAGCAATGTACCGAGGAGAAGTTTCATAAATTGACAAACTTCTATAGAGATGTTCTCGGCAGTTTAAATTTTACAAGCCATCTAATCATGCCAAAACCGTTGTATATACATGCCTTTTAAGGTATATTTTTATGCCTTGTTTACTCAATTATGAAATAAAATATTCTTTATAGCATATTTTAATATGTTCTCGTGGAAACATTCTCAATGAGAACTTACACTTAACCCTTTACCGCATATCGTGACAAATTTGGGACGCTCGATATTTTCAACTACTACACTATTTTAACACATTATCTTTGTATCAAATTTACATTTAAATACTAGCTAGATATTTAAATTACCCATTAGGGTAGTTATTAAACATTAAATCTTTCGCAATGTTACAAAAAATGATTGTAGAAAGTCAGTTGCAGAGATTCTGTGAACAGAGCAAGGCAGCCGTTTTTTGAACGCAGTTTTATTAAACATAAATCAATGTTTTGGTGAATTTATAGTTGTTAGTATACAGTGACATGAATCCCCAACATTTTTACGGCAGTCGACGTAAGTAATTATATTTACATTACATTGATTTATTTAATTAAATTTTGTTCCATATTCGGAACATAATGCATTCACGGCTTTTCGAACTAAGACAAATGTGGCACAACATGCAGTCTAGTCAACGAATACTAATCTTCATATCTTGGAACTGTATGCATGGGACGTGTAGATCTTCTAGACGCGATGTTGGGATTTTACAGAATAAAAGTAAGGAGCAAAAAGTGGCACCACAGGCTGTTTTTCCACTTAGTAGACCCAAGTTGCGTCAATAGCTGGTTGTTGTGGAGGCGCAGCATGTCACAGAGAGGAGAAAATACATATATGCCTTTACGGACTTAAAGCTGAATTTGGCAGAAGTTTTGATGGCCAAGGATACTAGAGTATTTACACCTACACGTCGCGGCAGTATAAATATTGTTGTTAGAATA